>JAWJWE010000013.1:0-213463 GCA_037055365.1 Polyplax serrata | reverse complement strand
GGAGTTTTTGATAACTGATAAAATAAATTTTTTTTAATTAATAATTTAATTATCTTAAAATTATATTTATTTGATTATCTTTAATAAAAAATATGGGATGAAATAGTAACAATTGACTGTGGAAAGATCACTGAGGAATCTCAGAGTACTCTGAAAGAACATATAAACTGCTACCCCCTCTTTTGTTCCAAAGTTATGTATTTGTATCCGATTTATGTATTCAATCAATAAATATATACTTAGAGAGTGCCACTTTGGGTGATGTAATTTCTGTGTGGATTTGCACGACACAAAATCAGTCAACAAATAAAGAAGGAACGAATTCTTAACGGTGGTGCCTGAGAAGGAGTGACTTTATTTAGACCTACGACATCGCAGTCCTAAACGTTTTAATGATGCTGAAGAATGGACTACACTCCCCACCAAAAGATTCGCTGTTGAGTACCTGTTCAGCTACTCAGGTAGCGTGGATCACGTCATTTGGTTCCCAGGTACTGCCTTTCGTAAGGTACGTCTTTAGTGATTCTTTTTGTCATTTCCGGCAGGGTCGTGTGTGAAGTGCCAATTTTAAATTTTGTTGGTTTATTATTTTCAAATGTTTCAGTTAAAGTGTTTGTTTCATTCCAAAAAGTAATGTCTTCCTATTTTACAGCGTCCATTTTTGAAGTTTTACATAATGGGCAACGTAACCCAGAGAACGTCCACGGGCGGTCGTCCAGTGGACGAAAAAAAAATGATACCAAAGACAGGTTATTAAGAATATTAGAATTTGTATGTGGTGCTGTATTTTTCGTTGCACAATTGACACAATTGATGGCATATTATTTCATTTTTATTTTTCAGAAAAATAAAAATGGTCAGATACCACCGGGATCTGACCACAATAAGTTCTATATATTTTATACCTTATTTTTTACTAAAAATCATCAAGAGAAGATGATTTTAAGTATTATATTAACATTAATTTTAAGTTTTACATTAACATTATAATTATCAATAAAATAATTAATATTAAGTATTTTTTACGACTAAATTTATATTTTTAATTGTATCATATTTTTAATTTTAATTATAGATTTTACAAAATTTATATTTAATGAACTTTTATGTAAGATATTTTATAGATCCAACATGGATCTAACCACAATAACTGCCGATTTTTGTACTTTTAGAAAAAGGGAAATATTATTTTTCCCACTTTCACGGACGCTAGTCCAATGTGACAAAAAACATGACAGCAAAAATCGGAAATCAAAATTCTAATTATATGATATTTATAATATTCATGTTTTCTATTATTATTAAATTACAATTAGAATAACTTGAACATTATTTGTAAATATTTTTTAATTATTTGTTATTAATTTTATATTAATTTTGAAAATATTTTTATATTATATTTTTCATTTTTATGTATTGTATTGTTACATACTTGAAAGTTATTTGTTATTGTTTTCTTTGTTATTAAAATTCTTAGTAACCAACAAGAGTTTGAGAGTTTTCTTTTTCGTTTCCACTGCAAAACCCAACTTCTCGAGGATTCCTACCTAAATCTCCTCAGTTTCAAATATCGAAAAATGTTAATTTTTACTTAAATCCACCCAAAAATCATCTCAGAATAATTGTACGATTTCTTAATTTTAAACTGTTGCCAAAATTATTGATCGCGTTGAGAATTTGACTTTAAAGAATTATTAATTTTTAAATTTTGTGAACTGAAATATGTCAGCTTTGTAGGGAAATAATTTCACGTAGTAAAAATTTAAAACGCTAAACGCTCACTAGAAATACTATTCTGGACACCTTTTGTTTCAATCAAATCACTTAGTGTCCACCTGGTTGTGTCTCTTGGCGTTCAGGTTCAGGTGAGTGTCTCGGATTGCCTCTCTTGTCGAACCCACCACCTCCATATTCACCTCATTTTCACCACCCTGCTCATCCAAATACTTTTCTATCACTCCGTCAATCAAAGTGATTCTCTGAAAATTAAAAAAATAACATCATGTGGCTAAGTGTTGCTTGTAGAAGAGAATGCGTTACCCACGACATACAAATTGTAAACTTCTTACTTACCTGTCTTTGCGTCAGACGTTTAATAATTAATATTAATATAATACTTAAAATCATCTTCTCTTGATGATTTTTAGTAAAAAATAAGGTATAAAATATACAGAACTGATTGTGGTCAGATCCCGGTGGTATCTGACCACTTGTTCTTTATTATCTGATTGTTCATTTCTGAAAAATAAAAATGAAATAATATGCCATCAATTGTGTCAATTGTGCAACGAAAAATACAGCACCACATACAAATT
This sequence comes from Polyplax serrata, assembly GCA_037055365.1. Lineage (NCBI taxonomy): Eukaryota > Metazoa > Arthropoda > Insecta > Psocodea > Polyplacidae > Polyplax > Polyplax serrata. The sequence goes on along the minus strand of JAWJWE010000013.1, from coordinate 211,148 downwards.
ATAATATTCTTACTAACCTGTCTTTGGTATCATTTTTTTTCGTCCACTGGACGACTCTCTGTGGACGAACTACGGATAATGTTTCCCATTATGTAAAACTTCAAAAATCGACACTGTAAAATAGGAAGGCATTACTTTTTAGAATGAAACAAGCACTTTAATTGAAACATTTGAATATTCAAACTTCACACACGGCCCTGTCAGAAATGACAAAAATATTCACTAAACACGTACCTTCCAGGTGTATATTTTAATTACAACAAATAAATTTAGAAGCGTACAAATATTGCACTACTACGTACCTGTAATAATTTACTTGTTCCTCATGAATTAAATCGAAAACTGCACAGTAAAACAAAGTGGAGGCAAAGTTTCATTGAAATGTTTGGAAATGATTGATTTAATGACAATCAAACAATCATCGGTGCTCCTCGTGGTGAAACAAAAGAACACGGTCTCATGGGCACCTTAAAGCTGCGTTTTTGTCAATTGGAAATTTCAACTCGACATTAATAAAATCGAACGAACACAAAGAAGTCAAGAACATTTCGAATGAGACATTTAATATTGTAGAAATACTTCTTATTAAAAATAATCAATCAATTTGATGTTATTAATTCACACTTATGTAGAAAGAGAAACTGCACCCCTGGCAATCCCCTTGATGAAAAGTGCCTTTAAAATCATCTTCACAATATTTCCTAAATGTCCCGGACACCTTCGAGGATACTGAAGACATGTGAAGGAATGTCCGTCGGACCATCATCAGGCAGAGATGACGTGGCACACAACCACCGCTCCTGATGTCCCACGACTCGACTCATTCCTTTCTGCATTTTTTGTTCTGTTTCAACATGCACGCTAGAAATGTGAGGTTCAACTCCACGTTAATAAAATCGAACGAAAACATACAACACTTCGAACAAGGAAGTTATTTTTGTAGAAATACTTCTTATAATGGAAAACATAAAAATCACCTACTTGATATTTTTCATTCGCACTTTTGTGGAAAATGCCTTCTATTTAAAATCATCCTTACAATCATTACACATAATTACATGTGCCACGAATTTATTAAAACAATGTTTAATTCTATATTTATTCAATCTGCACGAGATGGAAGTGAAATGATCGAAGGAAATTTCAAAATGGCAGGTAGGTCAACTGAGGTGGCTAGAAATTTCACTTAAGGTCATAAAAGCACTGAAGGTTTTCTCAGAATACACTTCCAACTTGTACGTGGTGGTCTACACAGCTTCTTAAGGTTTTTCGTATTTATGTAGACATGGAAAACAGCAGCAATTAGACGGTCTTTGCGAGTGAGAATGAAAGGAGTTAAGTTTACACCTGAATTACATAGGACATGTGATTCATTTTGTTTGGTTTAAAACATTGGAATATGGCGTGTGTCAATGAATAAAAAGCCAAGTTGAATTGAATTGGAGTTGGGAGTGCGGTTGCAGACAATAAAACGTTTTGACTTCAGCCAAATTTAATGGCGACCCTTTAAATCGAATAAAAATTCATTCCACTGTGCTCTTAATGTGGATTTCTACTTTCTTATGTACGTCACACGCACACAATTCGCTAGAACAAGGCAATTGTTGTTCTTTCCGAAAAACAACGAAAAACGTATTGCTTACAGATCCACACAAGGGGATTGATTGTTAGCGTCAATAAAAAATCAAAATAAACCCAGGTACATAATCCAGGAACCAGTGGAAACGATAATGCCCGAAATTCGGTAATTCCTGCGGTCCCGTCAAAACATAAGCAGTACACTGCAGTAATGTAAGACTTGAAGGATTGAATCACCGGCAATAAAAGAAGACAAAACAAATAAAGGAAAATTGAATCCGATGGAAGGTCAGGTAGCAAAGTGGCACCTGACAACTTTTCCCATGAGACCTTCGTTTTCTCAGATGATTTTTTGGTGGATTTAAGGAAAGATTAACATTTTTCGATATTTGAAACTGAGAAGATTTAGACAGGAATCCTCGAGAGGTTGGGTCTTGCACGGGAAATGAAAGAAAAACTCAAGTCTTGTTGGTTAGTGAATATTTTAAACAATAACAAATAACTAAAGAAATTAACCCAAATAGCAAGTTTTTAATAATAGAATATATAAAAATGAAAAATATTTACAAGTAATATTAAAGTTATTCTAATACTTAAAATTATCTTTTTTTGATTATTCTTAATAAAAAATATTTATGAAATAATAACAATCCTCATCAGTACCTAATCAGAACCTGGTGGTGTCTGACCACAAAGTCTTTCGCGTCATCATGAGGAGTTGTGGTAGGCAGAGATGACGTGGCATCTCCTGATGCCCCACGACTCGACTCATTCCTTTCTGCATTTTTTCTTGTTGCAGCTTTTATTTTTCTTTAATACGACAAAAATTTTATCCTTCACGAATTGAGAGGATGGAAGAGATGAGCACAAGGGCCAGATGTGGAAAAAGAAAGATTCAAGATAAAACAGAAGGATTGCAGACAACTCAATCCCCGTCTGGTTGACACGATGGCCACTGAAAATTTGGGTTTTTTTGATTTGATTTCGGGTGTTCAGATCACGTGATGAATTATTTGAGCAATGCAGTTGTTAGTTAGAAATGAATTTCAGTCACCTAAACAACAGAGGCGATGGGTGTGGGAAAGTTAGCGTTAAGGAGTAGAAGTTAAATAAAGACAATCTGCAGCTTTTTCTTTTCCACGTCTTCTCTGTATTCTTCGGTCTTTGTTCTCTGGCTCTTTCTCTGAGCCTGTTGCTTTTGGTCCAATGGAAGAAATTTTTTGGTTAAAACAAACAGTGTCACACGTACTTATTTGAAAGGACTCTACATTATATTTTTAATACTTACAATTTTACTCGGTTGTCATCCCTCAAAAAAATTCTACTTGTTCCACCGCAATATAAGTAAAATCTACGATTAATGCGGGACCGATTTTCTTTCAATTGACACACCTAGTCGGAAACTTACTCTTTATTACATTAAATTAAAGGGTCGATGATCAAAAACTTCTACTGGAAACATGTTAACTGCGTTTTTGCCACCTGAAAATTTCAACTCAATGTGAAATAAAAATCAACGGACACAAAGAAGTCAAGAATACTTCGAACGGACACAAGAAATTACACTTTTACTTAAATAATAAGAGTAGCAACGAGCGATTTTATTAAAACTGATACTTGGTTTTATTTTATTAAAACCGTTTAATTGGTTTTCTTAGTGTTAAGGGTTATTCTTTTAGATTTGCTTTTAGTTTATGTGTAAGATTCAACGGGAGTGTACCATTGAACGCCTTCAAATTGTGGCCCATCTCAAAATGTTGTACGTGAATGTATGTCGTGTAACGTGGCACTTATGGAACCACGTGAAACGTACCAGTTGCTTTTTATTAATTTTTAATAAATTTTTAAATGAATTGTTTATTTTTAATCAGTCCCAACTTCATTCTGTCGAGGACATAGTAAACTTGGTTTACTCTTTACTTTGTTACGCTTTACCTGGTGACAATTCGATAATAATAAAAACTTCATATATTCGTTTTGTAGTTTTTTTTTTCATTATTTATGATTAGTAATACACAGCTAGGTACTCCTCCCTTTCCCGAAAGTAGCAATCATTCAAAAGTTTGAAGTAATTTTCAAGTAGTGAAGTATGTAAGTGAAGTAATTTTAAATTAACTTACACAAAATAAGAATATTTATTTACAAGTAATTCCTTTACAGTGTTTATTTAAACACAACTAATGGGGAAATCTATCAATGACCAGCAACATTGAATTTAAACAAAAGAATGAAAGCATGGCAAATGAATTCAGAAAAAAATATTTATCACTATGGAGACACTCACGGAGAACTACTCTAAAACTAAGAAACAAATGAAAAAGTTAAATTAACTCAAATTTTTTTATCCTCAAACTAATGACACGTCTCTTCTCTGCGACACGCACAGTCTTCATTGTCTCATTTCTAACGATTAATTCGGGACCGATTTTCTTTCAATTCACACACCTAGTGGGAAACTTATTTCTTATTAAATTAAAATAAAGGTCAAATGTTTTGAATTTCACCCAGGAAAATAATTCAAAAACTTTCTTCTGCTGGAAACATGATCAAGGTGCGAGCACAAAGAAGTCAAGAATACCTGGAAACCGACAAGAAATTAAAATTTTCCTTAAACAATAAGAGTAGCATCGAGTGAGTTTATTAAACCAAATGTTGGAGAACGTTTGTGAACTTGTTGCTAGTCTAACTACTACTATTAAGGTTGGGGAATTTCAGTAATAAAAAGAAATGCGATGAATCTCCACAGAGGCAATCAATATCAAGTTCGAACCTTCAAAATTACATTCTCACTTGTTCATCTGTCACCTTAATAACTAAAACTTGACAAGACGATGTGAACCAGATGTTGTAAATTGTTTGCAATGGTTCTGGTTATGGTCCGGGCACTTCAAACGTCCACTTGACTTCAATTGGCTATAAAGGTGTGCCAGTTCATATAAATATTGTACTTATTATTAATATTATTACTAATATTACTAAAAAGATAGCGTCGAAAACTGAACTTTCCAACTCAAGCAATTATGTTACTCTTATGCTCGCCAAACAGTTTATAAAAATCAAACGAATACACACACACACACACAAACAAACACACTACACTTAACCTTTTCAATTATTTTTGTTGTTGGAAAACACAACTTGTGTGCACCGGACCTACAATCCGATACCACGGGATCGAAGCCATTTGACCTATTGTTACTATTGAATAGCAAAATCTTATCGTGTGCGTTGTGCATTTCTTTAAACAAAAAACAGATTTGTTGTGCCGACATTGAAAAGACCTACAGGCAAATTTTAGTTGGTCCTGAGCGATGCAATTTGATGGACTTCTTTGGAGAAGGAATCCCACCGAAAAAATTCAAATTTAAACTACAAACCATTGTTTATGGCCCGGCCTCGAGTTCGTATTTGGCGACCAGCTGCCGCCTAGTAGCCTTGGATACTAAAAATTTGTATTTAAAAAAAATACTCGAAACCGTCTCAAGTATCCATACATTCAAGAGTAAGCTTATACACATTAATAGAAGAAAATAGAAATATTAATAGTAAGTTAATACTAAGTAATAGTAAGTAATAATAGTAAAAAAAATAAAAAATAAAAAATAGATTCAAGGAAGAAATAATTATCGCGATGATTCAATTTACAAAGTTCATTCTATATTATTGTTATTGTTGTAGTTTACCTGAGCCAAAATGATCTGCTCTGACGTTGATGCACCTTTTCTTACTCGAGCGTTTATTTACTTAAATTTTAACTAGACGAAAAATTAAACATTTATATAACAGTAATCGATTTTCTATTTTTTAGAGACCGGAACGAAGATCAAATTTCGATCACCGGCACGACGACAAAAGTCAAAATCAAATAAAAGTGTAGATCTATGTAAATAAGTGTTCTTATCGGAAATCTGCGACTGACCCGCTTTATTTTATTAAAATAAAAATTCGTAGCAATACAGGAAAGTATTCACCACTAATAGTTGTAAGTATTTATTAAAACATATTCGCGTGCACATCCGACCCGTTCTCTTTTAATTGTTTGTGTTCCTTGTTAAGTGTTTTATTTTATATGTTATTACCGTAGTCTGTGGCGGTACTCAGGCTGATCGAGAAATTAAACTCACATTATGAATCACCGACTAGGTCAAGAACTAATTTTTGGATAGGACTCCTTTTTCTCACTCCCGGGAAATGTGGCGTACGGTGAAACGAGTTCAGAAGAAGAAGGAGAAGTAACAACAAAACGGTGCCGCACACGAAACAATTCGTACATAGATTTTATGCATCCTTAAACATACTTTTAACTTTCTAGAAAATACCACAAAATACTAAACGTTTAATTGTATCAGTCTGTGAGTGTGAGAGCATTCGAACCTGTTTAAAATGAAAACTCATTTTCCGTGACCGTCGAGAACTTTTAATATAAATAATATAAAATACACCTCGGCTGTCGGAGGACTCATCGGATCTATTAAGAGGAACCCGTTTCCTGTTATTAATTTCGTCGAGATCCGTTCCTCTCACGAAAACAACGAACTGAATGCTTTCCTTAACCCTTCTCCGAACTCTCTCACGTTGTTGTTCGAATCCTGAAAGAAGAAAAAAATAATTACTGCCATTTATTTATTAATAACAGAGACACTGACACCTCCTAAGAAAACATTATTTTTTACAAATATTCTTTTTATTTTCCCGGTCACATGAAAAGACTATTAAATAAATCTTATTAAAAAGGCTTATTTGATTTAAGATATATATGTGTATATGTAATATATAGTTGTTCGGTATGATTTTCGTCGGACTGTACTTTCGCCCGAGCCAAGTTTCGTTTACGTCGGCTCACAACGAAAAATTAAAAGTATAAAATTCATTTCGGTTCTTTTTTTCCAAAACCCCACGCCACTTTTCAAACGATATTTAATTATTCACCGACTGTAACGTTTGGACAGTGTAGCTCTTCAGGTAATCTCCAATCGGTAACCAAACTAAGGGAACATAAACACGAATGTCAAGTATTGTATAGCAGAGTATTCTGCTTTTGTAATAATATCAAAGAAAACAATTGATATTGAAACTTAAATAGAACACTGTAGTGACCGACCAACAAGCTTACGTTCTTAAATATGTATTATTGAAAATCAAACGTAGTTTTGTAGTAAAACTTGTCGTAGGAAACCATCTTGGTTTCTCTCTGTCATTTCTGTTTTCATTCAACCTAACTCCGTCACCCGTTTCTGGTGTGTCTCACTTCGCGTCCGGTGTTCCCTTTCTATAATTTATTTTTTTATTACTTATATCTCAAGCTAGAAGGTTGATCGTATGTGGTGTATATGTATACGAGACAATTCCCTAAACTCTGCAACAGTATAAAGTTGCGCGTTCTTGGGCTTGCACGTTTTGTTAAAGTTTTATTAACTCGCCCTGGTCGCAGGTTAACTCGAAGAAGATTACTAATCAATAAAATAATACCGTTTCCTTGGTATTGTATGCCTCGTAATCAACTACTCTTTTCCAACTATTAAAACCGTGAACAGTTAGATAAATGTAATTTTCATAACTCGCCATGTAATTTCGAATTCTTCAAATACTTCCACAGTCGTGATTGTACATAGTACGTTACATAATTAATAACAGGCCGAAGCGGTGAATCTCGTGGCGATTAGCAACCGGATATAACGATGGCGAGACTCATTTGACAAGTTGAAAAGAGCGAAGTTGAAATTGTTGGGTGCCGAATTTACTGCAGGAGTGGTAAGACAGAAGCGGTGGGGCTCCCGCTACCAAATTGTTTCTTCTTCTTCTTTTGCTGCTCTCACCTTGATGGCCACTCTGAATTCTTTTCCGAAAAGGTTGACCAAACCTTGAACGTTGCTCCTTAACACTCCGAGAAACTCGTTTCTCGTAATTCTGAATGGTTCGGTTGTCGTCTCGGCATCTTCCTCTTCTGTCGTCGAGTTGAGTGCTGCCGTCGGCGAGGAGACTGTTGTCGTTGTAGTTGTCGTCGTCGTCGTCGTCTTCTGTAAATTTGCCACGCTCTGAATTAGCCCCGCTAAAGTAACAGAGGTAGGGAAGAGCATTACCGGTATCTGAGTACCCGAGGTTTCGTTTTAGTACCAAAATTAAATTGGTCAAGGTCTACCGTGTGAAAAACCAGTTTGAACTAAATGTGATTTTGCAATTTGGACTTTGGAAAATGATAATTTCGACCGGCTCGTTAGGAATTGAAAAGACGAGGTCGAATCCGAGCCAAGGGAACATGAGTTTTTTTCCAAAAATCTGTTCCAAAAAGGTATGCACACACACACACACACGCACAGGTAATAAATTATCGACTGACATAAAACTGACAAAGACATAAAACGTTTCTATTACCCCTGTGGAGTTGACGAATTGTGAATTGAAGAGAGTCCCAATCTCGTTGAAAGCTCTGTTGGCGTCTTCCCTGGTCTGAAAGTAAACAGTGGTATTATGTTAGCAGGCACTTTGCTTAAAGCCTACTGTTATTCGTAATTCTACTGCCGACCTGCAACTACAAGCCTTGCGTCAGGTAGACTTTCCTGCATATATACTACCACTACAATTGGTTACACCACCATCGTCACCAACTCTAAGGTACGTGTCATTTACAATTACCGCACCACGAACTCCTTAAATATAGTTTCCTGACCAGCACAATAGTTGTTATGGACACTATAAGTACATTAACATGACTGTAAAATACCTAAACAGGGATGGACTAAATCGAAAGAAAATTTATATGTGTGTGAGACACACAAGAATTTGAAAATATATTAATTAGGTAAAAAAATAGAGTAAATAACATCGAACGACATCGAACGTACGTCTTTTTCCTTTACAAATTCAACGGATCTGCTTTTTCGTACGTCACACCCACCCTAAAGGCAGGAGAACTCTGCCCTTGAGCATGTTTGCCATCTTCACGTTTGACGTTTGACAATTTCTACACAAGGCGAGGAATTCGAGTGATCGATGTGCAAAATCAATTGTTGATTCATCGATTGATTTGTTTGGTTTTTTGCCTTTTTTTAAATAAAAAGAAACACTCACCTCCGTCACGAGAACGGATATAAGGTTGAAAATATTGGACGGACGATGTTTCTTTGGTTTCGGTGTGGTTGCGTTCGCCTCCTGTCTTTTTACTCGTTGACCGTCGACAAAAGACTGTTGCCTCCTCGAGCCTGACAACAACACCTGAAAAGTGGTACAAATATTTAATAAGCTTTAATAACTGTGTGTCGTTGGGCTTGATGCGTGCCGCGACCGAACTTATTGAACTTACCCTGAGAGCAATATTTTAATGAAAACACTTACCACATGCAATCACGTGTAGTGTATACGAGTCCCGCTTGGAGACTTTGCGTACTTAATTCGGACTTATTCTTCAATTAATAATGAATTATTAAAGTTACCAGACCGCTCAAAACATGCAACACATGAACCATAACGTCAACTAGTGTGATGCACAAATTAAATGCTCACTAGCTGGGGAACATAAAACGACCGTAACTCTAAAATAGACAAATAGATCGACCAGACTGCGGTTTTGGGAGAATGAAAGGACTCGTGAAAGCATCGTTAATAAGAGTGCAGACATTAAGGACTGTCGGTTACGTCGACGCGAGACTTGCGAATTAATTAAAGTTACATAATTTCGATCACCTCATTGTTGTTGTCACCATATCCGGGCTTCTCGACGAAAACTTGACCGCAGAGCTCCTTAGAAATAGATAATAGGGCGAGTAGAAAGACAAATCTGGGCAGGACCGTCGACATCATGGAGAATTTTCACCCAACATTTTGTCTCTCGGCCTGAAATTGAAATGAGATGAGAAGAAGATCAGACGAGATCAGACGCGTTACATAAGGGAAGACAAATTCTTCAGGTGTGTGTGTCTGTGAGTCCGTGTGCGTATTCCAAGAAAAGGTGTAATGAAATTAGACCCCGTTTTCAATGATCTACTAGACGTGCACCGCGTCTATTTTACATTTAACCGTTGTGATCCGTGGCAATGGGTGAAAGTAACTAGTTGCTCGACGATCGGCTTTAAAAGTAAAGTCGATCTTTAAAGTTTTCTCCCAAAGACTAGACCAAACTGGCGCGTACAAAACAGTTTGTCGCCTAATGAAAATTACAATAGTTCAAAATAGTACAAAAGTGGATGATGGGTGGTAGTCAACCTTGACATTGCTAACACTCAACAACGCAAGCACACATGAACGAAATCGATGACGATGACTTTCATTGGTGGTGTGGTTGGTTAACATGTTGGAGCATATACTGTTACCCAAAAAACCATAAAACTAACTATAACCCTGCTCTGCGCGTTCGATATTCAATGGTACGTAACAGAACCGACTTAGAAAGATTTTAGGAAGTTCAGATGTGGACGACTGTGACGTAGTGAATCATACGTACACTAAAACTACACCATGAACCATTTCAATTGCTTAACTACAACGCATCACTTCGCTATAAAAATCCCCGGATTGACAGGAAGAAACACTTCTTCCTCGTATTGAGGTAGCGTAACACCGTAAAAAAATAGTTACACGGAAAATTATTTATTTGTACGTATTGCATGTATTTCCATGTTTAAAATTAATAAGTAGCAGTACACTTGAAGTAATGAATCTTATAAATCAAGACAAGCATATTTAACTTGGCAACTTGGATGTGGAAAAACTAACAGTTTCGAAAAGAGAAGTAAGTTGCCCGAAGTAAGTAAATAAATACCATGAATAAGACAAATAAGAAAAAACTGCGGGAAAATATATATACGGAATAACACTAACCTTCGATTAAGATAATATTTCGAGTAAACGGACGAAGTTTAAACACTTATTAAGTCATGCCAATGATATTTTATTAATTTTTTAACCGTGCGTATAAATAACATCCGGAAAATAAATAAATAAACCCACGTGCGTGAAATACGACGAACACCCAAATGTATTAATTCGGTATTGACCCGACCCCTACTGATAGCAAACTGCTTGCCTTCTAATCAGGTTGAATACTCGACGGTGGAACTTGGATAGTTGTACACCTGGCGGAGTGAGGAGAAAGAGAGAGAGAGAGAGAGAGAGAGAGAGAGAGAGAGAGAGAGAGAGAGAGACGTGAAGCCCGCCACACACGAACGCAACTATCGCACAATGATAGTTTTGAGTGGCAAACCGTTTGCTGTTACGTAGCGATGACCGCCAAAAGAAACCATTTAGAAAGTTGCCAAAGAACCTCGGTCGACTTTGAACAATTTAATTTTGTAAATGGAAGATGGCCGAATCAGTGGAGACACGACGTGAATGTCATGCGGAAGGAAGTCCAACCGTCAACGCTCACCCATGTACATTAATTAATAATGAAATGTACTCGAAAAGAGTGGTGTCGTTAGAGTTGTAGCCGGTCCGGCCGCGTTGAATACCGCGACGCATTACCTTATTAAAATATTACATTCTGCGTAATAATTAAATAATAGTAGAGTAATTGCATGATAAATAAAAATTGGCTGAACTCTTTGGAAGTGACATTTTAAAAAACACCACAAAAAATTGTAACATCGTTTTGTTTTATTGTTAAAACTGGAAATGACTAACCGTGAACGGAACTACACAAAACTACAACACTTATTGTATTATTTTTTTGGGAAACAACGACCAACAGTCATAGTATGTGTTGGAATGTAGTGTGTTCACTCTATTGAAAGAATATTTAAAATGGTAATATTAAATATTGTAAAAAATTTGAAGGCTTACTACATTCCTCTCGACAATTTTTTTTTTCGAGAGGAAAAACCACCTTTGCCTGGGTACATTCTGCTACAATATATGTTGAGTAGAATTATGCTTAATTCATACCGTACGTTCTCCAACGAACACATCAGTCTTGTACTAGATATATAAATGTTTGTAATATGTATTGTACATAATCTTACGCGGAAATAATATTAAAAATATTAAATAATTTATAAAAACTGAATACTTTAATTTACTATTACATTTTATACTTTATCATTATTTATCTTATTATTTTTTAAGATTTTAAAAACTTTTACTATTTATATTATTTAAATTTTTATTTATTGTTAGTATTTCAATAACGAACTTATTATTGACGGATGACGACCTGTGCTTACTTCCTTCGCAAACATACATGGAGTACGACGATGTTAAATAATAACAATAAAAATAAGTACTACACTCAAACATTTGTCATTAATAATTTGGTAAGAATGAGTTCAAGAACGGCCATGTTCAAAACGAGTAGTGTAAATAAGAAAGGCAGAGGTTATTGTGGGAAAAGGTGTGACCACATGCCGGAAGCGAACAATAATAGTTTGTGAAAATAGTGACGCGAGTTTGAGGCCGGTGGTATAATTTGGTTGCACTACACTTAAATTATGCTTTAATAATTCACTTTGGTGTGGGAGCGACCCCGTTCGCTCCGACTTGTTCATCTCCGACTACAACCAAGCAAACGACGTCCCTTTGAATAGTTCTAAAATAGTTCTAAACATAAATTGTGCACCAGTGTGTACTCGACAGTACGCCACACTGTCTCTTTCATGTGTTACACAACAACCAACGTAAACGAATATTATATATTTATTTATTTATTTTGTAGTCACGCAGGTGGAACTTCACCGGATTCGACTGAAACCACCGGTTTCACGGGATCAAAACAGCAAAACTACCAACTGGCACGTGTTGAACGGATGTAACGGACGTTAAGAATAGAATCGAACTAAAAATAATTAATTATTATTGCTGTGGAACTATTATTGAACAGAAAGAGGCAATATTATCTAAACAGGAACTCGGACGAATTCCTCGAACTAAAATAGTTCGAGTTCCTCCTCGTTGGAATTTCACCCGACCTCTCGATGGCTGTGCTGCCCAACGGGTACCGACTACCCTCGAGTGTTTCTTTCTACTAAACAAACGATCCATTTGTCAGAGGTACTCACGCACAAATATGTAGGAAAATCCAGGTAGGACCTCGTGTGCGTGACGCAATTCTTTCAGGTACTAAAAGCAATTAGCGAATTACGTGAGAAGGACGTTGATAATTTAAAAGTTCAAAGGTCGAATTACATTATTGAATATTTTCAATAAGAGGATCCACGTGTACAACCTTACGACAGGGACGTATGTACGATTTTATGTAAGTGACTCGACCTACCTGGACATAGGTCAAGATTTCTAAAAGGGTACAAACTATTCGTATAAAAGGTACACTATATACGACTACTAACTGTACTAAAGCTTTTTTTATTATTACGCCCTACTGTTGGTATACATACAACTCGACTATGATAAACTACAAATTAAAAGTCAACTTGGTACTTGGTGAGTAACACTACTGTTTCTCACAATAAAACTTAATAATCTATTAATAATAATAATTAATGTATAAAATAAAAATATTATATGTTTAATATAACCATTGAGTATTTTCAATATATGCATTCTAATATGTTGTAAGTGTTCAACTTACTCCGACGAGATTCTTCAACGCAAAAACACATCCAGTTTTCTTCCGTTTTTCCTCAATATGAATCGTGGATGTGTGTGGAAATATGTTGTGTAAATATTACAATGTATTACCGTTAATAAGGAACATGTTAGAATGAACATGAGTCGGTCTCGATAACGGCGAAAGAGCGAGAATCAAACGAAAACGACATTTTATTGTACGGTTATTTTACTATTTATCATGACATCCTGGTAGAAGGTGTGACATGAAACTACAAGGCGCGATACAGACGGCGCGAAAGTTTCAAGGTAACCGGATGCAACGGAGAAGATGGTGCGAGGAATCGTAGACGTAAATATACGTGGTCGTGTGGAAAGAGGAAGCGATGGGAAAGTTGAACGTTGTGATCGAGAAGGACAACACCGAGATAATGTCGGTCGAAATCGAAAAGAAAGTTAGAAACAACTCGTTTTCGAGAGACGATGATGAATAAGAAAAAAATAAAAAGTCGATCCGAACTAGTTGATAATATTTGGCTATATTGAGCAAAACCACTTTAGTGTCGAGAGGGTTTCGGTTTCGGGTAGGAAGCGACTAGTGCCAAATCATTCGACAACCATCGATGGTCAATAATTTAAGGGGGTAAGGTGGGGGGTTGGGGGTTGAAGTTGGGGGGTGGGTGGGTTTTGGGGTTGCCCGAAGGTCCGGATATAACGATCATTCCTTGTCGTCCCCGTCGCCGACCTTTATGAGTTTCGTCTTGAACCCGAACTTGTGTTTCAGTTTTGAATTCAACCTTTCCGCGAGTTCCTGAGCTCTGTCGGCGGTATTCTGAAAATAAATAAATAAATAAATGAAGGGAGCAACGACGAAAGGTCTACCGTGTGTGTGTGTGTGGGTATGTGTGTCACCGATCCACTCACGTAGATCACGTCTCCTATGATCTTGGATGCGTTCGTGACGAGAGTGAACGAACTTCCGTACAACTGGTCGGGTATGACGAAATTTACAGGTGCGTTCACGGCGAAATCTATGGGTGGCGGATCAGTCGACTTTGACTTCTTCTGCAAACGAAAGAAAGGAAAAAAAAATAAGTAAATAACGTTAATAACGACACGGTTGACTGACTTATGCAACGTTTGCAATGACAACCGTCAAACGTTCGAACACGATCATGCGTAATATTTAACAGTTAACCGGTTAACTCCTGGGATGTAAATTAAGTTCTTTATGTCGCGTACGTAATGTACATGTATGTACGTGTGTACGAAATCACGTGACTCCTCGCCACATGAAACTTGAGGAAACGGTTATTAAAAAATATTAAATTAAGGAATTACAAAAAATTAATAGAAAATATATAGTCGAAGTAGACTGTTTATTAAAAAATTATACTTAAAAATATTTGGTTATTAAAGAGTTATCTTTTCTTGTAGTGCCTGCTACTAATAAGTCCATAACTACATCCACACTTTATTTGGAAACTAACGGTTTATTTCAGAACGACAGAAATGGGTTAACGTAACATAGTTTAAATATATAAGAATAATATAGAAAATAGGTTAAGGGATGCAGAAATGAATTTTCCAAGTACGTGGAGCTATGTATTTGGTAGAGCAAGTACATAAATGAGTAGCCTTAAACATACGGCTGCCATGTAGACACGCGCGCAAAAACCGCGACAAGCAGACATATGCCCAAAACTATTCTTCCACAAACTGATTCTGCTAGACTTACATAATTTCACAATAATTAGTAGACATGTCGACGGTTAGGCGGCAGTGGAGACTAAGAAGGATAGAAAGAAACCTTGAAACACCTGAAATTATTGTCAGGCCACCGTAGATAATTAATAAATGGTTCGGCAGTTAATTACGGTAACTGGGAAAATAAGTTCTGTATGTAACGCGAAAGCGCAATATTTCACACAGTCGACCCTGGCAAGGTGGCAAGATGACGTTTTCACCTGAGTTACGGTGACAGGTGCTCAAGATGTCAGAGTGAAGAGTCAATTTTAATAGAAACGTGACGGAATGGAAGAGTAGTTATTAAAATTACCCGTTTAACCTACGATTGACCATTTACCAGAGTGCACGTGAACAGTTATTAAAATCGAAATGCATTAGAATAGTCTCTACCTGTTCTATTTATGGATTCGCACTAAATAAAAATCCTGAATATCCTATTTTATTTGTTAGTGAAGCACAAACGGAATGTGTTTCTAAACTTGTGAGTGAAAAATGAGAGCAAGTGAAAGAGCAAGAAGTTAATAACATAAAATACGTAATCTTCGAATTGCGATACACATGT
Organism: Polyplax serrata; assembly: GCA_037055365.1. Classification (NCBI taxonomy): domain Eukaryota; kingdom Metazoa; phylum Arthropoda; class Insecta; order Psocodea; family Polyplacidae; genus Polyplax; species Polyplax serrata. The sequence continues at coordinate 195,766 of JAWJWE010000013.1, read as the reverse complement.
AAATTACATGCGAGATAAATAAAAGTATAAGTAGAAAAAAAGACAAAGAAGAATAAGGTAAAATAGATAATTTACTTATGTATTTATTTTATTTATGTACAAATTTGCAGTTGTGAATCATTTACATAAATTACACACATATTTATATGGCGAGGGTTGACGGATGGAACATGAGCACCGGGTTGTTTTCGACTTCGGAACCACTCCGTGTTAGACGACTCGTAACGAGTTGTAACACCATCAATAATTTCATTGTCGATCTATTTTAATAGGCTGCAAGTTATGAACACGATCAGTAAATAGGAGTGACAGAAATTATTCTAGCGGGTCCGGTGTACGTGGGAAGGTTGACGCTGGCTCCGTAGGAGAGGCCAGAAGAGGCATGTGAACCCAGGGAAGCACCGGCGGAGGCACCGAGGGATGAACCGAGAGATGCACCGGCGGATGCACCGAGGGAAGGACTCAGTGATGCACCAGCCGATGCACCCAGAGAGGAACCTGAGTGGTGACCGCCGCTTCCGAAGCCGAAAGAACCGCTAAGTTTGCTCAGTTTCCCCTGGATGAGGGAGGACACGGCCGAAGTGACAAAATTTTTCTTGGCGTTCAACAAGCTACCCACCAGTTCGTTACCGTAGTGAGATCTCGGAGGCGGCGTCGTGATGCCGAAGTACTTTTGATTTTTGATTACGTTATGCTTGTCCAATTCGTTGATGAATCGTGTCTTGGAGTCTATGAAGGAGTCAACTTTCTGTAATTTAAATTATACAAAAAATCATTAGTATCCTACTTGTGTGTTATGTCCTCTGCACGAACCTCCACATATATACAAACTCCAATTGCTATTTTATTATAAATTCATAGACGTAATGGAAACTTAAAAAGAAACCATACTTTTTACGCCACTACATTTACCACTACATAACCACATTTATTAAGCTATTATATTTGTTCATTTTGTAGTACACAACCACTTCGTTTCGCAAAAGAACAGCGGGACCACAGCTTGGGCACTACAAGTTTTTATCAGTTAAATTCTGCCCCAGTACTACAACTACACTACAACAATTTTCCTGTTTTGCTTTCTACGTAAGCTCAATGCTAATTGCGCAAAGTAAAACAAAACACGAATTAGGGGTAGTTTTTTTACGAATACTAGTAAACAATGTACAACAATGTTCAATCGAAAAAATATGCAATCTATTAAAACCGCTCAGGTGTTTTAATAAAGTTAATAAATTCTATTTAAATAACTATTTTCCTAGAACTGAACGTAGAAAGTTAAGCAGTTAACGCAAGCGAATATTATTGAGCAATTTTCCAGAATCAATATTACTTTGTAGGCGATAAATAATTACTTATTAATTTACTTTTAACTTATTGATACGTACGCCGCAAATAAATAACTCAATAAGTTAATGTCAAATATAATAAATAAAATACAGGTCTGAAAGTCAAGAAAAAAACACTCGGGTACACACGAGAAATGCACTAAAGTTCCCGTACATACATAATTTTTATGTAAGTACAAAATGATTTACGTAAAATTTGACGTGCATGTCAATAGAGTCATTATTATACATAGATGCACATTAATAGGGCAGATTCGAATGCAACCGTGAGCTTTGGAGATTGCCCGAAATGACTGCATTATGCAACTGTTGCAAAACGGTTTTTATGCAAGCCGAGCATCGAAGGTTGACGTTACACGTCACACGAAATTAATAAAAGATATTGTTCCGTGGAATGATAACATTACTTAAAAGTTATGTAAAATAGTAGTAGTTTTGTAGTCTGTGGTCGAGAACAAAACGTTGAGGCTTTGACACATTAACCTAACCTTCCCGTGGGTTTAAACCCCCCCCCCCCCAATCTCCGACTCCTCACCAGACTGCACTACAAACTACAAACTATTTTAGTGTGTACCAAACTATTTTAGCAATTATTTACCCCAAACACCAGGTCTATGAGTCCGGCTTTGAGACCGATTTTCTTAAGGAGAATGAGACGTTTCTCTCTGTCGCCATTTTCTGTGGGACCAGCCGTGGGAGCGATCTGTGCCTGAAATTTGAGGAAAAAAAAGCGGCTTGAGTGGAAACGCCCGACGTGGCCGATCACTCGGCAGTCTCTCACGTAGATACTCACCTGTCGTACGGGATCTAATTCCCGATCGAATTCCAATAATTGTACATTTTCCGCCCTAGACACTCCTGCCGTGACTAAAATCGTAGACAAAAATAGAAGAAAGGACGCTTTCACCATTTTGCGAATTCGTTGACGACCTGAAAATGTGTTTTTTTTACTAAGAGAGAGAGAGAGAGACAGAAAGGTGACAGAAAGATGTGACGGTGCGTGTGTTTGAAGCGATCGCCGGAGAGATCGTTAACGGTCATCGACGATCGCAAAAACGATGGAACCTGCAGAGATGCCGAGGTCGTACGACATGACAATCGACAATTGCACAACTCGGGGTTTTTGTATATACGAAAAAAAAGCATTGCGATTATTATCATTACAACAATAGTTAACGTTGTAGTGTTCGCAACTGAAGGCTGATGCAAGAGATCGAAACCGGGTAGCGAAACGATCTCGGGCCCGGATCTTCTTATCTCTAACAATTTTCGAATGTTAATTATGAAATTTAACGTAACCTCGAACCGAGCAATAGATTTCAAGAGATTTGGGTTCCGATGACGCGAACTACGAAATTAAATCTGAATAAATGAATTTGAAGATTACAGCTATTGCCGAATCGTCAAGAAGAAACCATTAATATCGAAACTACTAAAGGTTGTACCCACGAACGATACTCATGCGCGGTCACACAAAGTACACAACAATAACATCAAAGTAAACAATACTTACTACACAAGTAATGCAATACACTCAACGGTTACGAACTATATATAAGTTATGCATACTTTATGTAAAGGTCAGAGTGTTAACTTTTCTTACACAAAACAACGAGCGATGTTATTATTGCTTAAACTTAATTAGTATTAGTCCTCTGACCGTCTGCTACTACACGGAAGCAATTTTATGTACACAAAAAATTCAACGATATTTGAAAACGCAAACACGTTAAAACAGTGTAAAGAATTAATTAGAGGAACTTAAACAAACTATATTTCGGTTGTTAGTGCTGGTAGGAAAGCATTTCGAGTTAGAAATGAAACTGAAACTATTAAAGTGTAGACCGATGGTTGCCAAGTGAGGACAAATGCCAAATAAATTCCACAAGCGTGGAATTTAACCCGAAGGATTTTGAAATTCGCCGCCCGATGTGACGGGTACCACCTGAAAATAGTTTTTCCCTTTCTGATAGTTGACAATCGTCTCGCACGGTGACTTACACAGCTCAAGGCAGTTCAAGACAAAGTCAAAAAGCTCGTGACGTATGATAAACTCGACAACTTTGGTAGTGTTAGTGATAAGAGCAAAAGTGCGTACCCAACAAGAGAAAAAACTACTATGATCGATAGTTTTGGATAGTGTCACTTCTCCTGGAAACCCAAATGACCAACTAAATGTTTTTAGTTTTTTTTTTCGTATCGGAAGCGAACGAATAGTGGGGAAATGAGTTTTTCACGAAAATCGGAGAGGAGGCGTGCTCGCGACACTTTTCAAAAGATCACGCGGATCAGATCAGATCGTTACGATTGTCACCCGGTCAGGGACCACCCTCCCCACGAGAAAAACTCACCCGAACCACCGTCAATGAAATTACTGACCTGATTGAACCGATCGAAGACAGCGTCAAGTGAAGGAACTCGAAACGGTTGGATATGGACGAGATGAGAGACTGATCAGATCTGAATAAGATCGCGGAGATCGCGGTAACCACCATTTTTCTCCAAGGTCGGGTAGAAACAAGCGAAAAACCGGAATTTGAGCCAAAGTCGTTTCGCCAACGGGGCAGCAGAAGGGTCAGCCCTTCCACTCCGGGCCTCGGGTGGAGGTACGTCAGGGCAGGTGTGCGACCAGGTGCATCTCCCACCCCACGGAGCCTAATGCATCGGGAACACGTGTCTTATTATGTTACTTTTCTTTTGCTTAACTTAACGTGTTTCCCAGACGTTCTGGACGAACGCAACGTTCGCTGGCACCTGAGGACAATGAGAACTCTCCCCTCGGTACAGCGTGTCACGCAAAATCAAAATACAACCGTGTGAAACATCTCGCTTGTATTACGCAACATAATAAAACATAATGCCGATACGTTACAAAACATGACGAGAGATAAAATTTTATATTATTAAGAACAAAGTCAATGCCATTAACTTATTGAAATGTCAAGTCTTCTTCAACGCTTTATTTCTCAATCGGACGTGTAATGGACGCGATGGACGATAATGTCGCCTAACAGAAATGTTAATATTTTATTTTCGGTCCGGGAATTAATAATGTATTAACCTGTCCTATGTCTCTTATCGATATCGGAGAAACAAATTTAATTTTTGGGGAAATTTAAATTGCGCAAAACGACACACGTCGGTCTCTTGCATTGGCCTTTTGCTGAACGGAATTGAACAACTCGTTTTTCTCTTAATGGAATTTATGTATTGATATGTATTTTTCCAAATCTCTTTATTGGGTAATTTTCGGGAAATTTTTAGTTTCTTTTTTTTTTTAATTAATGACACGAACCGGTGGGCGACAGCCTTAAAAGAACGTGAACGTGTAACGCGAGAAGGTTAACACCTCGAATGCAAAAATATATTATCGGTTCGGAAAGTATTACAGAACTTGTCAGATATTTATTAAGTGTAATAAAAGATGGAAAGAAGAAAATCTGTTACGACTGGTTAAAAAATAAATTATGAAACAACGTAGTAAAAATAATAATGAGAGAACGCTAAAGAATACGCGTTCTGTAATTGCGGTAACTTCATCACAGAGTGATGCTGATACCCTGCTGCTCTGCCACCTACTACACTCATCTACTTCCCAAGTGTTGTGTTGCTCTGCGAGCAGTTCGCATTCACAGTGTGCCATCTGCTGTCTATCAATAACTTATGTAAATACCCGAAACATAAATACGAGGCGTAACTACGGGCTTAGAATAAATAAAAAATCTTCAGACGTTTACAATGACAAATTAACTTTAATAAGTACCGTACACAATCTCAAGTCGTTGATGCGAACTGTTATTAATAGCTAATAATGTAATTAAAAACAGGTAATAAATGACTATTACCGCTACAGCTACTACTAATAATAATATTAATAACACCCTACTGAATTAATAACTAAAGTTGGGTGATTTGTGTGGTCGCAAAACTTTGCTAAAATCAAATAATAAAATCATACTTAAATGATTCATAACTCTTTTTATATCAACTCATTATTAATTTTATTAAACCGAGAGGCTCCATGTAGTTAATACATTTATTTAATTGCCTCATATTGTCGTAATCTTTTATATTAATTTAAAAATTAATAAATGTAAATCAATAGAAATTGTGATGGTTACAGTGCTAAGGGACGAGCTGCGTTTTTCGAGTGGTTTTCTCAACAAATCTATTAAGTAATATATTATTAATATAATGAACTTAAACCCTTTTTATAATAATGCGTTACATAATTAAATCTTCAGCGGTATGGTTCATGTAATTTATTAATAGTAAACTTAGCAGGGCTTAAGTGGTCCACGAATCACTTGGAGAAGTCATTTTGAAATGTTGCATTCTCATAATTCTCGGATGTTAACAACAGAAATTGACATCTCATTTTATTTTAATTAAAATTCTGATTCCACGAAACGTGACACGTCAATACCAGAGACGGTTAACTATTATGTAATAAACAATTATCGCGTATTGAAAATCGCACGAGATATTTTTGAAATATATTAATAATATAATATATTTAAATAAAATATTTAATAAAATTCTATTTTTATTTCCGGAGGCGTACGCGATAAGAAGGTCAGAGAATGTGCGACAGACCGTGGTGGTGGTCGGACAGTACAAAGTGGCGACAGGTTTTCCCCCGACTTACGACGGATCCCTGGCCTTCCCTGAGGAGCCCTGGGCAGGCTACGGCCCCAGCCCGGCCGAAAAAATGTACTCGTGCCAAAAATTATTAATTATTATCGAAATTAGTTCTATTTCCAACGTATTTTCTCTAGGATTTTCGGTAACAGTGGGACTCGAACTTATTAACTTCTTTAACTAAATTACAGTTTTTTTAAATTATTTATATGTAATAATTATTATAATACATTTATTACAGATTCTACGCCTAGTGTCAGTAAACTAAATTGCAGTACATAACAGCATCTTATAATATTGTGATAATTCTATACGATTCTATTTATTTTCTGCCGTGGCCGTTTTGAACTCGTACAAAGTCAATCATTTGAATGAAGTACAAATACACAGAAAGAAAAAAATAATTGTATTCGAATAATGTATGTAGTGGAGTACGATTATTAATAATAATTCCAATGGTATTTAAATCGCACACGAACTACACCATACGTATCCGTGTATTATACAAAAACTTCTACAGGAGATAATATTTCATTTATGTGTTACGGCATATGAATTAATATAAAAATATATTCGACGGTACTACTAATGATATTCTGGTGTTATTTATATTAATAATAATATTCAAGTTTTCTTTAGCTGCACTCTTAAGTCAATTTGAACAAACAAAACGATATTTTGTACATGTTCTCCGCAGCTGCCTATTGGTACTGCTGTAGATGATAGATGACGTGGTCTGGCAGACTGGAGTACTGTAATTGTAGACGTACCACAGCACAATTTTAGATTATTAACGGAGTAATCAAACGATACGCAACCCAATTGCCTTCAAAACATTAATAACAATATTGGGACATAGGTGGAAGGTAAACGCTCGCGCGAGTGTACAAAATATAAAGTCAAGATAATGAAAGTTCACTTTCCCTATTAATTCAATCGGATGTCAAAGGTCACGCATAGACGACTAGCAACGGATTTCTCGGAGAGTGGGAGTGACGAGCCCGCCAAAATTTCACAACTAGAAAATCTCTCGATTGAGGATCCATCCGTTCCAATTAGAAGTCCAGTAATAAAAATTATTTTCGGGAACTGACGCGTCCGTGTGCCTGTCTCTGACGTAAGTTCTGAGTCCGTCAAATGAAAGTGAAAATTATTTGAGGAACGACACATACATGTGCGTATGCGTAAATACACTTTTTCGACGAAGCAGACGGTAAGAAACCAAAACTGCGACCTGACTCGATCGAATCGTAGCAATCATTTAATTATACCTGTGTTCGTACGGGAAAGAGTCAAGGTTCGTTTTGATTAGATTCGGTACTGAATCTGACACAGTTTTGTATATACTGAATTCTTCTCCTTCGACGTGGTCTACCGCCCATTAGAACTTGTATACGTTCAATACATCTATCCACGTACATTTAAGAGAAAACTGTATTTCTCGGGTGAACGTTTAAATTTTTAAATAATTTCAATAATGTATATATTCGGGGGTCGGTAATTTCAATCGAATTTCTCTACTATATTTAAATATATAGTCAAGTTACGACTTAGGTGGTTACAGTAAGATACCTAAGTAAAGAAATCATTATTATTGACTAAGACAACAAAATAATAAAACGCGAGCCACATGCCATGATTATTTTCATTATATATTATCTACATAGTCGCGTTGTCTCTAAGCAGCAACAAATTCTGGTACCTAAACGTATTAGATCCAAGTGTAAATAACTATAAATTATTTGTCGTGAGGACCACGTAATATTTTTGTAAAGCATACATATTTATAATAATTTATATATTAAAGTATGCACAAGTTCTACGTGCCCGTCAACCTTGCGTGCAGAAAGGCCTTACGGAACACAAATTATTCTTTGTGTTCGTATATAAAAACCACGGTAATGAACTTCATATAAAATAGTACTATTAGTGCAGTATAGTAGTAATGTAAATAGATATAATTAATTTGTAGTGTATATAGAGTAATGTAGTCAAATATCTGCTCGGTATGAGTTCCAAACCGAATTTTATTTGTCTGTACATATATATAATGACTGTAGTGTACATATGTTTAAAATCTATATATTTATAGTGTTATCGTATGTGCACAGATTATTCAGACCGTACTCCCAGTGTATACAGAAAAAAATTATGAAACTAAGTTAAGAATTTAAGTTTTTCCTGGCCAAAAAATACATACTCATTCATTAAATAGAACATACATAAAATATTTGCTCTCTTTAATTTAGCATTCCAATTAGGAAGGCGAGCAAGGTTCACCTCTCAAGGCATCAACTGCTGGAAGGCTTCCACCCAACCTGCGTGTGTCCAATTCCCCTTGAGTTGTAGTCGTCTGACCTCTCAAAGAAGTCGACTCAGCTGACTAAGAAGGGCAAACAACTTTCTACAGGATCATGTGACCCTTTCTGAGGTTAGAGAAACAGTTTACCTTAGACTGAGTGAACCGATTAAATGGGAGATACGACCAGGTACGGGTAGGCAACGACGAACTTGACTTGTTTCTTCGATGCACCGGAGAACTTGTACGAGTTCCTGACCCAATTCCGAGTTCCTAAAAACAAAATGTACTACCTCGGATGGTTAAGATAAACTCGTGCGGTAACAATTCCAAAAAGAACATTAATTCGCACACGAATTCTTACTTAAGACCCCGGTCAGGTACGGGCGCATTGCAGCCTGCTTTGTGCATTCTGCAGTTCGAGGTTATGTTGCACCTGGGTCACGTTAAGTCATCCCTCGTCTCCAGCGTATGAGTACAGTCCCGAGAGTCTCTCTTTGATGATTCAACGTAACACACACGTAGACTAAAGTGATGAAACGTACCGGTCGCTGTATTATAGAGTTAGTCAAACGGTTGACTACAATCACGACACTCGCTTATTAACCGAGTCAATAATTAATGTTCGGTTTATGTAACTTTTTGATTTGAGTTTGATGGGCAGGTGAGAAGTGACGCAGCCAAACTCGCACACAAAAACCCATTTGCCTGTCGATCACGCGCGCGAAAAGGCCTAAACACCGTAGCGACCGTGTGAAATTCAATAATTGAAACATCAACAGGTCGAATATCTCCATTAAAAAAATTAATTAATAATATTATTAAAGTGTACAGAGGAGAAAGTGAGGTCTCCGATCCACCAAACCGGTGAAATTCAAATAAAAACCGTAGTTTTGAACAAAAAAAATTGAACAAACATTTTGTGTTTCTCCGAAGACGCCCAGCCCCCAACTCGTCTATTACTATTCATCATTTTTCTATTCTGATACGCGAAATAGAAAAATGAAGTTCATATGAATGTAACGGTACGTGAGCACTGGGCGTCGGGCGAATGTAAAACAAACATATACAGAGACTTTGAGTAATATAATTGTAGTGTTAATATATCATAATATTAAGTCTTCTAGGAGTAGCATTTTGTAGCGCAGTAAGATCAGTAGTAGTAACAAGAGTTATAGAAGTAATATTTACGATAGTAAAGTTTATAGTAAAACGATTCACGGAAGTAAATCATGTTCCCCTAATTGTTGTATTTTACTTACTACTATATTTTAACACATAATGAACAAAAATTGTTTTATTTATATAATGCACCGTACATTTCGGATTTGATAGATTTTGAACTACAAATTTGAGAGAGAGAGACTAACTATAGATTTGAGATTAGAACTATTTGGGGTTGAGATGCTGCAAAGAACAGTTCACAGGTTGGTTACGCCATACAAAGCCCGTGAGGTAACTCTAACTTATGTACATAAATCATCACAATGGCACACACAACGAGCGTGGCGCATTCAGACAGTCCTACAGACAAAATTACGGTATTGTAAACTCAGACTACGACAAACTAAAGACGTCACGTGGTGTAACAATACCAAGAATTTTACCTGCAAGGTTATGTAAACATTATTTTGACTGTTTTCTATTTTAGGTCCAGGGTTTGTCGGTTGAATTTTAGACTCGCAGACGGTTACGAATCATTTCACCAGACTAATTTGCTTCCTCAATTACTCCTTATTACTTTAATTTTATGTTCGACTAATATTAGATGGGGGCTATTAATTAAATGTACGATCGATAATCTCAATAGAATTTATGATATAGGGAATTTGTCGTGGTCATGCACCCGAGTCGTGCTTGGAAATTCGTATATAGTTCACGACCGCTAGAACAAGTGTGATGGAAAGGAACCACGGACGTTTAATAAATTTGGTTAACTTCACCTGAGACGACACACGCAACTTGGTAAGAAGGATGGAACTGGAAGGAAGACACTGTTTATTGGGTTCCATCCCCACCCCCAGGTGTGTGTTTGTCTCTTTCCCAACGTTTAGCGCCTCGTTCAAGCGGTGACGGATTGTGTCGAAGCGTTCGACCGTGTCCACGAGTACCTGTCACCCAACCGACAAGTCAAAGGAGTTAGGTGCCACTTACCTGGTTTTTTTTTTCTTTCGGAGTGCCACAACAGCCCGCACCCAAAACCACCAGCGAAAACCAAAACTGTTCACGCACAATTGCGCAGCCGAGAAAAAATTGACGGAACCGAATTTAATTTGCCTCGAGTCCGGTTATAGCGATGGTACCCGTACGAATTCCTTACCAAAGGACATAACTCGCGATCGACCGGTGTCCTCTGCTTTGCCCGTGACTCGTCGTCAACTTTTGTGTTTACCTTATGACCCACGTTGTTTTACTTCGAACGCGGTTTGGTTCCGTCAACGTGAGCGATGGAATTCCGCTTGGGCCCTACCAAGTGTTGGGGCGTTACGTGGTCTACCTGAATGGGTACCTGAATGGAAAGTGAAAGGGGTACCCTTGGGTGCCAGGGTACCAGGCTACTCGTTCCGTATTTAGCTTACGGCTCCGGTAAAGTACTTGTTCGCGTGCTTGCGTGTTCGCAAATCTCCGCTCCGAGTCCTCCCATCAATTGTTACGTTCGTAGAAATTTTGCCAGAGGATCCGGACGAACCGGAGTGATGAGGGGAATCCCAGAGCCGTGAGTACTACGAGAACTATTTCCAGTACTGCTTCATCACCCGTACCAAGGGAGGCAAAAAGTAGGGAAGTTGTCGACGTCGAACCGACTTTACGTTATGGAAATGTACACTTTAGTTGGAAAGCCGGATGTTCTAACTCAAGTACATAAATTATTAAACCAATACTCTGTAACACAGTCGCCATGCCACAAATTAACTTTTTCGGAAGTTATTGAATTGTTCACTTGTGGAAAGAACAAATTTTAATTAATAAGTTCAATTTAAGTTGTACCGAAACAAGTACCTTACTGTTAAGTAGTAAGTACATATTGAATTTTTAGTGCACATTAATGTAACGTTGTTATGTAAGGAAAGTGACTCATATTTTGTTAATGGCCGTGTGTTATAAACTACATTTAATTAACCACCGCCTCTGGGCATCCGTACAAATTTTATTTCTCTTTTACTACATTCACTACACTTTCAACTATTTATAGATGAAACAACAAACGAATTAAGTAAACGTGAAAATAATTAAGTGAACCGAATATTGCACAATTACACTGTTTTCATTCCGTGGTATTTTTCCTCATGTTCCTCGTCAAATAGTTAATTGTAGTTCCGTGTAGTACTACTGTAGTACGCCTGCATCGCATTAGGACGTAGGACTTCAACTCGGTGGATGGAATCCCAGAAAGAGTTGTCGTACAGTCTTTGTTCAGGATTTATGTATGTATACGAAAGGTTTTGTATACAAAACCTTAGTACACATGTACACAAATAGTATACATTGTACGCAAAATTATTAATATCAATGACTTCTAGTTATTGCCTACTATTACTAATAATACTAGTATTAAAGTTATTTTCACATAACTTGGATTGTTGGAATACGACCTGGGTGATGTTAATAAATTGCATACATTGTTTTACATTAAAAATACATTTTGTAAACTCTATTATTGTCTGTTACAGATATTTTTGTCTAGTTAGAAGATTTCTACTTTAGTTCCGACCACAAGTGTTTATCTAGTTAAAATTGATGATAAAGAATAGAATGATTATACATAAATAAAGTTGATGTATTGGATTTCCAATACAGTTCACGACACGAGGTGTTTAAAAACTTTTAATACAGGCTTAAGGATTTCACTTCACTTGCGTCTTCTTGCAACTATTCCATTATTGTTCAATTTGTCCAACACTTAGGTACTACCTACCCGAGTACTACCTGTCTGGCAAGTCGAGCAAATGGCGCCATCAGACGTCAATCCAATAAATTAAAGTTTGAATCTACCGAAACAGTAGTCCTTTTACCGTCAGCTTACTACTCCTAAGTTTATGAATTATTATTATGTTATGTACTGAGTGAATTTTTTTCCATAAAGTACTTTCTTCGGCATTCTTTCTTTGCCACGGTAAGATCTGCGGTGTCTCTCCTTTGTTTGAGCAAGGAATTGAACCTTTACCACTTACCTATTTTCATGGAAACCTTGACAGGATGAGGATGTAAATTGCAAATAAATATTGAGGAGTTAAGTATGATTATTTGCGAGACCCTGAATCACCCCCCTTAGGTTCTCAATGCGGTAACGAGCACTATTGTCCGAGCAATAAAATTCAATAAAAGATGTTGACTTATTAATTTGACAGCAGTACATTAACCTTCAATCGTTCAATTTCCCATCGCACGTGCCTTTTCTTATTTTCCATACTACGCACGTATTGGTTTCATTTATTGCGTTTCTTAAGTTCTCTTCCTCCTTGACCAAAAATAAATGTAAGAAAGCCTTTCCCACAAATCGTAGTTTAACTTTCAGGAATTGGGTCGTACAATCGCATGATTATAAGACGCTAAATATGATTGATAACGCAGCACACCGTGTTCGTATACGTTATCACTCATCGTATATTAAGCTAAACATGCGGGGATGAAGGATTTTCATTTATAAAATACAATTTATTAACAATAATTTCAATACAGAGTACATATGCAAAATATAAAATAATATTTTTTTTTCATAACTCCGAGAATACCAATAATTGTTAATTTATTAAAAGGAAATAACCGTTGAGTTTCCCATCCTAATAATCCATCGATAACATAATTAATAATATTAATAATAATAATAATTAAAACAATTTGACCGGGAGACCCGTTGAGTTCGCGATGGCAGTGACGTTTGATGTTATTGGTTTTATCGGACACGAGATCGGTGGATTAGGATGTGTTATCACATTGTTTTTTTTTTTAATGAACAGTACCTGGTACCTCAATACCCGGATGAAGAACTGGATGAAAGGGCTCCCGTCACCAGCGAGAATAAGGCCTTAAAAACTTCTAATTTAATTTGTAAAAGGATTGAAAATAACTGACTCTTAATATCACCCTTTAAAAGAAAATCAAAACTCATTTTATATTCGAGCCGAATCGACAAGACGAAATTTTGATTGAGATTTTTACTTGTTTAAATTATCTTCTGCCACTTACGCCAGAGCCGTTGGAATTTGAATTTCTCTGAGCGCCGCCGCCGCCGCCGCCGCTGCTTCCTCCTGAAGAAGCCCCCAGGAGACTGGCCAGAATGCCGCCGGAGCCGGCTCCGCTGCCGCCGTCACTGCTGCCCTGAAATCGAACGCGACGAATTGTAGTGAAATGTTACGAAAAGTTCGATTTCGAAGAGAACGTGTCACTAGACGACTTACGCTGGCCGAAGAACTACTCAACAAGCTGAGTATGAGACTAATAAGACCACTTCCGCTACTTCCACCACCTGACTCGTCATCTCCGTTTCCACCCTGACAAGTGAAAGAAAGTGCAAATGTGTGAATATTCTACTATATATGAAAATGTAACGAGATACCAACGGGTAGGTGCCCGTGGGTGCACGGTTGTGACAACTACGTTTGGACTGTGTTTTATTTCACTCTCTATTGTTGTACTACTTGTTCAGAGTGTACGGGGCTAATAGGTGTCTAGTACCACTTTTTTACGTCGTGTACTTCACACTAAGGGTGGTGATTCTAAATATCTTACCCCTCCGCTGGAACTTGAGAGTAGTTGTCCAATAAAAGAAGCAGAAGCACCTACTACCGTACCACCTGCAGTATTGTCACCGTCGCCGCCGCTCTACAAAACAAAACATTCGGTTATGTATATATACATATGGGGTTCTTCGTCCACACCCGAACACCCGTGTTGTGGTGACAATACTACAGTTCACTTCTGGTAGTGCTAAATACAGTCTGAGTGCTTGTCGAATGCTAAGTCATATTTACCGCACTCAAACCGGCACTTAAAGGTCCTGCGAGTCCAGCAATTGTGCCGGGTATGTTGAAGCCACCCGGACCGTCGGGATTTCCCTACGTACACATGTTCCAAAGTTAAAGGTACTGTTAGTTGTAGTTTAATAAAAACAAAAAACTCAGAAGCATGACGTTGACGTAATGGTACACATGTACGTACGTTAGTAATAATAAATTAATAGTATAATTATATAAAGCGTTAAATTTACCCCGCTCGAAGACGCGCTTAATGGGCCCACGATAGAAGCAAGAAGCGCACCTACGTTTGAGCCACCTAAGCCACCTGGGGTACCTGAGGTACCTGTGTTATTCGAGGCTCCCGTTGCGCTGCCATTCTGTCTGCTTCCCTGTAATCAAATGCCCCCTCGCATGTTAAATTGTTAACGATAAAAAGCTCAAAGCGCATTCTCGACATTATTGTCAGGTGAGACAAGTTCCAGAAAATCCATCCTGGAGTCTGCTATGTAAGTTTACTATGCGTTATCATTTTAATAAGTTAATAAAACAATTACCCCGCTGGATGTTGAACTGAGGGAACCCGACACACTTGTTAATACACTGACGATGTCGGAGCCCTCCTCTCCGTTGGCGCCCTTCGTGAACACACCAATATTAATGTAAGAATAAAAAATAAGTGTTACTAATAACTATTTTAACTGTTTTGCGGACAACTATTAAAACATTCAGGGACCGACAATCGAGGGAACTAACTGTTACTTCTGGAACATTACCCCACTAAGAGCAGAACTCAGAGGTCCGACGGCTTCCAGAAGAGGCGTCAGGTCTGATCCTCCACCACCCCCACCACCTTCTTCATCTTGTCCCTGTCGGAATAGTTTACACTGAGTATACAACGAGTAGTAAAAACCACACCAACGGTAGGAAAGATTTATTTTTTTTACCCCGCTGGAAATGGGTCCGATAACGTTAAACAGGGGATTGAGATCCGAACCGCCGCCTTCTCCGCCCTCTCCACCACCCTGCAGTCCCTAAAAGTGTTATGGTAAAACTAATGTTAGTAGTTGGGCTGGTTGTTTAGTAGTTTAGTCGATTAGACGGTTGGTCGGTTAGGCTTTACCATGCTAAAGTCGCTTAAAGGCCCGATGAGGTTAGATATAGTTCCTACTAGATCCCTTCCTTTGGCCTGAAAACAAACTTCATGTATTAATTATGTATTAACGGCATATATTTAGGTATTAGAGTGTGAAGTGATTTCGGAAAGTAGTGCGTTTAGTTTTCGATGTTGTGATCAATGCATCTGACCCTTTGTCCTTTTCGTCGACTGCAATCCTTCGCTAACAGTTATTTAACAGTGACACACAGAACGAGGACACGAGACAGCGGTAAACTAAAACAAATCTGGCGAAAGGTTGAGAAAGCTCAACCACAGATTCTCAACCATCCACACGAACATAAAAAAAAACACGTTTTAGTGTAGAGCACAACACAGAAGACAAAAACACAAACCAAACAAACTTTAAATGCAAACTAGATATTAAGTATGAGAAATTATAATTAATGAGAAGACGACAGCGGAAGAGGAGAAATAGTGAAGTCACGGTACGAAAACAAAATAGTGCGAGCGAAAGTTCAAGAGAAACAAGAAAAACAACGGAAACAAGAACATTGAAAAACATAAATTAGTAATTATTTACAGACGACTAGATAAAATAGATACGTCACAGGCTGAGTGAAAGAGAGAGAAATGGCAAAGGTTGACAAAGCACAACGAAACAAACTGAGAATTCAACAAGAAACTGGAAATCGAACTATTTAATTGTAAGAAATAATAAATAGTTTTATTTAATAGTTTCGTAAGCAACAGAGTTTTGTACGCTACTTCTACAATTAGTCCAGCCTTTTACTATCCTTCCACTACTGGACTGTTGGGATTAGCCTCGTCTTTTTCATAAATTCCCGGTGCTTTGTCCATCTTTTTGTAACTCAGGAAAACAAAGACAGACACTGAAGGTACAGGCCAACACTACAAGTCACTACAAGAAACTACAAACATGTCCTAATCTTACTTGATTTGAATCCTCGGTGTCCTCCTCGTCCGCGACACTCATGTCGTCGAGGACGTCGTTTTCCGACTGTTTAACTTGTCGTTTATTCCTTTTACCCGCGGTATCCTTCTGCAGCATAATATTAATAAGTTAATAAAAAGCCGTGTGATGATGTATGACGTAAATTATATTTTATGTATATGCTTGAATTTCACAGCCGATTCGAAAGCCCAAAAAAACCAAAACCCATTTTGCTGTGTGTGGAACCTGTTTACTCTCAGGGGTAGGAATCTGTTCAAAGATTCTTCCTACGGCACTGACGGAGGATAATAATATCAGTATATAATAAACACAATATACAATTCCCTCTAGTATGGTGCTATACAATGAAATAAACCACGTGACCCCTTCCTACCGTACTTGTCTCTACCGTAGTACTTATAGAATTTATGTAGTACACATATATAATGAATATATATTATACAATTTACAATTGTGGTACATCCAATAGACTTTCAGTCATCTACAATGGCATAATTTGTAGTTCTTTGGGCTAGGTTTACTTTATGGAAGGTTTTAGTTTGTTTTATTTCACTTACAGCGCTTGAAGTTGCCAGAACGTTACTTAGAAGGGAAAAACCAGAAAATCCGCCATTGTCGTCATCATCGGCAGCCTGTAATTTCGTAAGAGAACTATTAGATGGTGGAATAGTGCGGGAGTAGTTTTCTACGACGGGGGTGTCACTTGCCCGAACTCCTGGTACACCAGAAAAGAAGTCGGAGGCTCTTTTTTGTCGTCGTGAAATCAGTTCCTGCAGGTCGACACTTCGTTTGACTTTTTCTGTCTCTCCTGACAAGTCCAGATTGGCACGGATAATTTCATTTTCGAGAAGTTCTTCGAGAAGGAACGCTTCCTTCAGTTTACCGACGAGGATCGCTTTCAGGGCTTCGGCTTCGAGTCCCTGAGGGAAGGAAAAGACGTGAGAACCCGTCCGGGTGTTCGTACCTGACACTCGTCCCAGGCACCCGAGTACGTACCTTTGCGTTGAGTTTTACTTCCTTCGACTTGGCGACTTCTCTTAGAGGAACGTTTTCTACCACCGGCAGAAGTAGGAGAAGCACGGCGCTCAGGTATCTCATCGTTTGACCGAGTGACATCACTTTCATACCTGAAACGTCACCGGACTTGACAATGCGGTTGCGTAATACAAGCGAACGGGTTAAAACTCGCCAAAAATTACTCAAAACCGGACAAGAGAACATCGTTTATGAAGGTTGAGTACCAAGTTGGTGTCGGGCAGGTACCAGCCAGGTACCACCACCGATTTTCCTCGTTGTGACGTTCAACACTACGTTTTCTAAATGAACCTAACTTATTATATTCTTCGTTATTGAGTTATTATTCTTAGGTTTGAGAAAATAATTACTAGAAAACTTAAAAGTTACTACAAACGTATCGTACTTGTATATGTACTTGTCTTTCTCGAAGTTCAAAATAAACCGTGTAAGCCTATTTTCGTACTAAAATGCCTAATATTTTTTGATACATAATTCAATGTTATTAGTTAATGACTTCTACTTGATCAGTTGGCAGTTCTTCACCAGTATCGTTACTTTTTTGTCTCTCGCATCCCATCAGCAACACATAATAAGCAAAAACTTCAATTCTCGATGCCTCGATACGTTACAAACTAAATTTTGTAAAAATTGTATAAATTTAAAAAAAAAATTAATAAGATGGAGACATAAGTGTTTTTCATGTGAAGAATTCAAGAACTGTTTTTTAGCAACTTAAACTCCAATTTCATAACACAACGCACTAAAATCACCAAAGCGTTCTATATAAATAAAAAACAATAGTCTTAAAGCGTTTAAGAACTTATTAATAATTAACTACGAACAATAAAAGATATTAAATAGCAAACGGTCGACTACGCGGAGGGTAACACCTCCAATGGCTGGCAGCCGAATAATTATTGAAAGTTTTATTTACCAAATTATTAGACCCAATTAACAATAGATGATTTATTGTTCGCCTTATGTAACGTTAATTGATGAAACAGTATCGAGTGACGCATGTCTTTATGTCATGATCAGCGTCGGATCATGCGGCTACCACCAGCACAACTACCAGAAGTGTCACTGGCACCGGGAACAATCGTGGCACAACAATCGACACAAGTTCGGTGAAAGTGGTGGAAACCAACTGCGAGGCACACGAAGGAGGCTGGTGTGTCCGTCCGTCGTGCTTTTGGGCAGGACGGTTTCCCCAAAATGTTTTCCTACAACACCGTGTTCCGTAATCGATTTTGCAACGATCGATCGGGCGGCCACGTCCTTTACATTTTTGGGTGTAGAGAAAAGAGAAAAAATAATCACCGGTGAGAAATTGGCGGGCGCGGAATGTCGCAAATCTGCGGAATGGCGACGCTCTCAATAGGAAGAAGTGGCGGACAAAAGAAAAAGTTTAATTCTTTTTTAAGTGTGGGTGGAGATGTTTTGTATCCGAAAAGTAACAATGTTATTTTTCTATTTATTTTTCTAAGTCACGCAATTGAAGAAACCCTGAGTGGCCGTCTGAAGACCTCGACCCCGATGAGCCTCGTCGATTTTACTATTTCCAACTATTTTAACTTGGTGTTGGTAATAATTTGTTCTATTTGAACTTTAAATAGTTACAGTTAAGTTCGCTCTTTTTCTATCAACTACGAACGCTCTCTTATTCCGTTAGATAATAATATGGGACACGTGCCAAGTATGGTCTGGTCTACACCTCTACCACGCTTAACAAGTTCAATTGTAGTTATGTAAAATATAAATGCGACTTATTTTCCCTTATTTAACACTTGTCTACGTAAGTTTCATTACAACCTACTAATAAGTTCAAGTACTACAAAAGAACCCGGGTGATTTGCGGTGCGGCCGAAGAAAGTCAACGGTGGTTTCGCAATGTCGCCTAACCGAAATGTTTGACAGTGTGTTCAATCGTATATTATTCTTATTTTCATATTCAGTGGCTGCAAACGTGAGCCCACCGAGAGTACTTAACCAGGACAGGTACAAGTGTACACTTGGACAACAGCAAGTTCGTTGAAGTCTGTAAAAACACGACAACAGAAGGGGTAGAACTAAGCACGAGACTCACCGTTTTATGTTCATTCAATGCGTAATATACGTCTGTGTAAACAGTCTTTTAACATTTCCCTACAACTTCTCATCGGAGCCTGAGAACAAAACTGTCACTCCTCCTTTTGGACTTGTATACCTGTACCCTAGACCAGGTACTTGGGTACCTGGGTACCTTCTTAGTAGGATACCCAGACCGGATGTTCATAAAATAGTTTAATTAAAAATTTTCAAAAATAGAGTCGGAACCGAATTTCTCTATTTCTAGCTCGCCACCAGTCACCGCTACCGTTGCAAAATACTAAAAATTGTGAAATTGGCAAAAGGAAAATACAAAGTGGACTTAGTCAAGCATGTCCAAACCGCACTCTCAGAGACTAATCATAGATGAATAAATATAGACAGAACTATCGAAACCTCAACGGGTTGAGACAATGTCTTACGAACTACACTACAATAAGGATTGTAGTTTCGGTTTGTTTTGTATTCTTCTGGGAGAGGGAAAGGCGAGTACCCGTGGGGGGGGCCATCCTCGTAGGGCGAGTTAGTCACTTTGACTCCGGGACAAATCCCCTCGCCTACGTCTATTAGGCAACTCATTCGAGAACTTTCCTACAAAATTACAAATTAATTGAAAATTTTATGTCGTTAAAACCTCATAAGTCTAATTTTTTCAAAATTTGGGAAAAGTTTTCCCTTGAGGTAGAAAACAGCGGGGAACACCACCCAGTAACCATCACTGACTCCCGGGGTCTCGACACGACTTGCACAACGGGTACTCGCTCGGTTGAACCTGCAATTACTCGCCTGTCCACGTCTGGAAATCATCGACTGGAAAAAGATTTTCTTTTCTGTTTGCTTTTCTTTCCACTCCTCCAGTAGCTGACACCCCCCCCCCCCCAAATACCCCCTAGCACCCCCGAGTCTCCCGTTGTAGTCTCGTTGTGGTCAATTACGGAGAACTTGGCGAAGTGACCAATGAATGATTTTTTTCCTCTGCCCAACCGTTTAAATACTCGTACGGTGAACAGTCAACCGAAGAAATAGAAAAATGACTAGTAGATAAATGGTATCAATTAAAAAATAATATTTAAAGGTAACTCGTCGAATTAAGTTAATTGAACTTACACCGATCGCAGTTGTTTAGTATACTACTTTAAACTGTAAATGAATTAAGACTTAGTATGTCTGGGGACTGAGGTTCTCCACGCTTTAAAAAATATATATAATTTCACAACAATCGTTCTTGAACTACTGAAGGCTCCGGCCACGCACCCAATGTGTTACCCTAAATATTTTATATAAAAAATAATCTTATTTTAGAATATACTAAAATATATACGAAAACGACATTATGTTTTACCAAGGTCGAGATCTGTAGAAGTAATAATATTTTGTGAATTATATTTATATATTATAAATGCATAATATCGTACACTATTTAGGGTAACTCAAGTAATGTTTAATTATTAATTTTATTGTTGTTATTGTTTTATTTTTTGTTATTTATTTTTGAACATTTTCGGTTACAAATAATGCGTGTTAACTCGGCTACATTTACATTAATTAACTGTTGTCAGTAAGTTATGTTATTATATTAATTGACTGATGTCTCTGTAATAATAATTTTTATACTAAACTCTAAGGGTTAATTATTAGGACACTTGGCTGGCAATGGTTTAATATACATCGTTGTAGAATACATATATTTTGTATATTTTATATATATTACGTTATATTTATGTGCCACACTTAGTATGTATACCATTCGTAATTGTGTAAATAAAATTTTAAATCGACCTTACAGTCGTCCGTCTCCTACCTCGATCACAACCTTAAAAAAACGATCAATTAATATAATTTGATCGATCGATTCGATCAAAGCGTCCTTGACCGATAAATATATATATATACATACATACATATATAAGCGCAAGGCCAGAATCACTTCCCTGCGGTGTTTATTAAAGTCTGTTTAAATTATAAAAAAATTTATTAAGTTTCGTTGCTGGAGGAGATTTAACACTGACATAAAAAAAAACAGAAAGTAGTCCTAAAAAGTTGGAGTACAAAAGCCGTTTCACGCTCTTCATGAAATAATTTTTTAATAGTTTTAGTTTTCCCTAAATAATTCGTAAATATAACATAACTGAGTACATAAGTAAGTGACACTGTGATTGATTCCTACGCAACTTATAAACAACCTTAACCGTTATTAAATTATTAATCTTCTTTTGTATTTTATTAAATTTAACAGCACGGAATTTAATCGCGCCAAATCAATAAAATTAAAACTCGAACAGTGCCGTCAATACTCGACAACCGACTTTTACATAAATTAATAAACTGCATACTCACGGTTTAAGAAAAAAATAAAATAAAATATAATGTCTTGATTAAAAAATAAAAACACACTTGTGACTTTAAGTAAAGAACAATGTAAATATATCTACACTCAACTGTCCATCTGTAACTAATTAACTCACTAACTAACTAACTAACTGACTCGAACGGTCGAAAGTCAAGTTTCTCTTGTTGATGTCAACTGCATCTCAAAGATAAAACAAAAGGACACAAAGCGGAGGATGCCAAGCGGAGACAAGGCACACAGGCACCACCGTGCACAGACACACACACACATACACACACCACGGGCCACAAAATACAAAACCCATCCGCTTGCATTGTGGCCGTCGTCTTTCAGGTGGCAGGCATCAGAGGAAGGACGGCACAACCTGAAATTTCCAGGTATTCTCCCCTCCCAAAATCCCCGGACCCGAGCGGCTTATCATCAATCGATGTGATGATAAGTCTGGATGTGAAGTTCATCCCTTTGGAATTCACCTGTTCACCAATCCGTAAATGCAATTGGAATCGTAACTCTTTCATAACGAATTATGAAAAAAAAAACAATTCAATTAAAAGTCCCATTCCTGTGTAGGTGACTGTTTCGTCTATTTCGTCCAAGTCGGCTTCTATTCAGAGCCACTTACTTCAGTTTATATATATATATATATAAATATTTAATTTAATGTGTAATAATGTATATCGTTAATATTTAACGTTAAAGTAGAAAATATACATATATATTACACATGGTGTGGCTATGTATCAGTACAGTACATTATTTTAGTATATATTATAATTTAAAGATGAACGAGGAAGGAAGAGTGACGTATGTTTAACTTTATCGGGAGCGACAGTGTAACCATTCTACTTTACATTATTGAAAGGTATTCATTAAATAAATGGAGAATTATGTATAGTACATATATTTCTTTTCTCATGTTTAACGGGACACCATTTGAAGAAAGTACATGGGTGTCAGAAAGTTGATGTCTACTTATTCTTACCTCAATAAGAACCCTTAATAAGGAAGTTAATAATATTGTTTTGACATAGTCGAAAGTTGAACGGCAACAGACTACATAAAAATAAAAAATAGTGGGTTATTAGTATTTATGTCTGTTTGTTAGAACTCCGACAGAATCAGCAAGGTGCGCTCACCCGACGCACCGGACTGTACAGGAAATTTTTTTCCATTTGTCCGTAGTGTTATTCAACATTTTCGATTTGTATCAGTCGGCTAAGTAAGTTCTGACACACGTGCGCTCACCTGAGTGATACACCTGTAACGTACGTGATGCGATTTCCTCGCGGGGAGACTCGCGGGGACTTATTTATTGGAAGCGCGAAATGGGAAGATCGAATTTTGAATTTTAAATAAATTTCCGGGAGAATGGATTTGTGGAAAAGAAATCCGCGTGTCACGTCCGTGGAACTCATGCCAGTTTTACAGACTATAATTTCTCGTTATTTATTGCTGAACTGATTACAATTGCAAAACGGAGGGGGAGGTAATCTACAGGTGACAAATTCGTATTCGCTTCAGAGGAGTGCAGTCTTGATTGATGGATCACCAGGAATTATTGAAATGACAAGTTTTCTTTATTGAAATAAGAGACTGGAAATTAAATAAGTAATAAATAAATGTAAGATTCGTCCAGTGTAGTAAAAATATAAAAATGTGTAATTAGCAACCGAACTTAACAGTAATCGTGTACTTTATTTTTTTTTAACTATTTAGTTTTTGTACCGATTCTTATTATAAATTAAGTAAAGGTTCCAACTGGCCATGAGCCTTCCGTCATACTACAACTACACACAAATACTATTACTAATTCAATAGTAATGCTAACAATTATACAATAATAATCAGACGATGAGCTACATTAATAAATAGGTGCGACGTAATAAAATACTGTTCCTCATTGATGAATTTATATTTGTTTATGTTGCGTTTAATTCAATTAATATACATATATGTCCTTTATGTACATTTATTTAATTATTTAATAATTAAAACGTCAACGCTGTTCTCTAGTAATTCCGTCTGGGTGACTTCTATACAATTTTCTGTAGGATGGGTTTGGCGAGAGGTTAAGATGTTACATACATAAGGCGCTATTTAAAGTCAACATTGTAATACATCATTACTTACATATGTACACATAATTACAATATGACATTTCATAACACAGACAGAAATCGTGTAATATTACTAATATTCTCAAATAAAAGGTTAAATGAGGACGATACCGAACGGGTCAAAACTATGGTGCTTTATTCGTTTCTTGTTGCTCGTCTCTCATTATATGTTTACTTTCTATTCTTCTATTGGACTATTAGTTTGTTTTTGACAGTCGTAAAAGTCCGTTCGGACGAATTTTGACTCGGTACAACTCCATCGATTGAGACACTGAACCGTAAAAAAAAAAGAAATGCGGAAGCGAACGTGAACATGATCCGATAAATGTTGGAACTATTTTATAACTAATATTATTCACGTGGTGAATAGTTTTATCTTATCTAGTAATGGCTTCATCTTTAATGGGCGACTCTGGAGAAGCAGCAGCAGCGTCGTAGTTTTTATCCAGGTGCGTACACGTAAACGGAAGAAGAAGAAGAAGAAGAAAACTATGAAATTAATGAACGAAAACTATCGATACAATCGGTGGATTTCACTTGACGTTCGACTTGCTCAATTCTTCTCATTTCCACTCCTTTCGAACATCAAAACCGTCACAAACCCATTAAGGAATTATTATGTATTAATTTTTTTCTATAAGTCAATAAATAAATTGTGCAATCGTTCGAATTGGAACCGAGTCGTAGACGTCAGACAATTTCCTAGGAGGATGGGAACGACAATGGGACGGGCGGACGCCGAGAAAACACCGTAAATTAGGAATATTAATATTAAAATGACTTATGTATTTATTTACGAGCGTTTAACTACCCGTGTCGTAAATCATGGGTAGTACTCGTGGGAGTTGGTGCAAGGATAGTTAAGTATTTAACTAGGAATCCCCGAGAGGTACTGCCTGTCCATTTTTACACACTTTAATTGATCACTGATTATTATTATTATTATTATTATTGAGCGGTCTATTTATTCATCCATTTTCACACTTTCGGTGTCGCTTAATTGATTTTTAATCGATGAACCGACACTTGTCATTAATAATACATTAATAAATTATTTTCTGCCTTGGTATTGCAGTTCGTTTCCTCACTTGCCTATACGAAATGGTTATTTTTGTTTAACTGCTACAATTGGTCATATATCGTGCCATTATTATAAAATTAATGTATTACACAATGTATGCTTAAATGTAAAGTAATAGTTGTACGTAGATGTGAAGTAAAATGGTAAATATATATAAACAAAAACCATACAAAGTTAGTGTTGATGTTCCTTGTTGTGTACAAACATACCTTCCTTATACCTTTGTGTATGACCTTATACCTTTATCAATATGTTTTTTATACGTTCCTTATGGTTCCAAAAATCTGTACTTATATTGTTCCGTACTACGTTGTTCTTATGCTAAATTTTTAGTATTTTAATTGTATTTATTAATAACTTGTACACATTTTTGTTGTTCAACTTCACTCAGGACAACGTAATACAGAAACATTTTCATTGCAACACGAACAATCATTTGTCGTTACTGTTAAACCTTACACGTAATTTTATTTATATTAACTTAACCTTTTTTTATTTTGTGTTGACATTTATATTTACTTGCCCGGGGTGCTTACTACAATATATCGGTTGCCTGTAGGACTCACTTGCGTATTTCATTTTACGGAGGAAATAATTGTAGTTAATGTGTCCTCTCAGCAATACGAGTCAAGGTAAATACCTATTAAAGTTAATTTTTCTATATTATGCGAGTGATGTACACCTTGATGTGTCGTACTTAACATGAATGCTTGAACGTTTGACAAATCTCTGGACAAACTCCACTACAAAAAATTTCAAGTGCTTGGCATAGTCGCCAATTGTATTTTTCCTCATTACCATTTGCCACGAATTACCACGCGGTATTCCGACATTCCCTTGCAATCCTGCTTAATCATTTATTAATTATGTCACGTCGTTTTATTTAATACAGCTTTGTTGATGTATATTTACAGGTGCTGTTGTACCATGTCCACGAGGCTGGCGTGAGTCTTTCGAGTTGTGTAGACCATAAATGGCGAATAAAAAAATACAAGAAGTATAAATTGTTGTCGTAATACAAACGCAATAGTTCACTACAAAACATATAAAATCATAAATATTGAACGTCAGTTACATAATAAATTCGAATGTAATCCTTAAACACATTTGATAGTTCAATAAATATTACTTTCCTTATGCAGCTATTAAAATAATGTATCATAATTAATAATGCAGGCTTTCTAAAATTTAGTCATTTTTTGTGTAATAATCATTAGCGTGGTAAAAATAAAATAAATCTTTGCCGTGGCGGTTGTCGCCGGACCAGAACTAGAAAGGAGTGTTCCTGTTATTAAAATCAATATAATTATGTATTATAATTATCCAATTGCCGCAAGGGCCTCGTCCGTTGGAAAGGGGAAAATTTAAGCCTCAACAAACATCGTCTTCGTTCGGCCGGGGTACCAGAGAACCCGAGTACCCGGGTACCACACAAGTGACCGCAAATAATAGTAACCGGTAATTATTTTTCGAATTCCACAATTCTTTTGTAGTTGGTCAATCGGTTTGAAGTGTCCCGCAATCAATAGTTGGATAATTTTAGAAGGGATTACATAAACATAAATTCGTCGTACATCAAATGTTACGGTCTCGTATCGCGGACACAAGACGAATAACCAATTTAATAAGTGTGATTAATAACGTTAATAAGACGAGTGAGAAGAGTTTCGGGCAAGTTTCGCAACGACGCAAGATGGCTGATGCAGCGGCACCGCACTACACAACACTCCATTACAATATGGAATTTGTAATTGTTCGATGTGTGATTAATAAATAAATTCAATAACAAATAACGATAACTATTTAAGCTTGAACGACTGTGCGGGGAATAGTTTTCAGTTGACCGATCCTTTTTGGGGTTCCACTCGTCCTTTACTTGGCACTTATTAAAGTGTAGATTATTAAGCACTATTGACGGCCTGTGTGTAAATGATATTACACCTGGAAGGTAGTCCGAATTAAGAGCAAGTCGGTAACACAAATGGAATGTCCTTATTTACGGAGAATATTACTATATTCGGACGGGTCGGGGCCACGAGTGTGAAGGCCACGAACTCTACGTCATGTATACATAGAATTATAATAATCTGTACTTTAATGAGTATGACCGTGGATGTCACAAGTTTTTCAAAAGAAAGTTCAAGACTACGGATGAGGTGCTCTAATAAAATGTTTACCTGTGCATATTACCCAACATCATTATGTTAACATTTTCCGCGTAGTCTATTGTACATTACAAAGTTCGCTTACTACAAATAAGAAATTTAATATACTTTAATATATTGCATATGCTTTGTGTAAAAGGACGGTTTCAGTTCTTGGGCAATTATATTAAATTTAGTATTTGGTCAACCGTAAGCTTATTTATTTATTTTATTTTATCCGGTAAATGATCATGTCTCTTCTTTACTATTTGTTGTAGGTTCAATTAGATTTACTTATGGTTGGTGGTGAATGGTACGGTTTGCAATTGTGTTTGTCTTGTCCTGTAAGATGGTATTTGTACTATTTAAAAAATTACCGAAACCTAATGTCTGTGCAAACAGGTACCCGTTCTTTACTATGTAATGCTCCGTTAAAATAGTTCTCTTCATAATACATAAGCAATGTAAACGATAGTAATAAACATAAATAGATTAACTGTAGAGTTGTTGTGCTCGTACAAGAAAGGGAACCTCTTCAGGCAACAGCGAAACCTCACCAAGCCCTGGAAGGAGAAACGACGACCGAATCTAATGGGAGTAATCTAATAACGTCTAATAGTAATAGAACCCCGTGGGTTTGTTTATTTGGTCTAATTCCTCCGGGCAAGGGCTACCAAAAAGAAAAAAAGAAAAAAGAAATGAATGGAAAACTTGTAGATGGAAGACTCGATCACCTTGACGTAGACAGTTTCATTTCAACCGAAATTATTTTGTAATTATTAAAGATCCACCTGCAGTCGTCTACCGGACCATCGACCTACGCTGGAAAGCTAAAAGAAAAAAAAACACCGTGGCGTGTCAACGTGGCGGTGGAGCACAGGTGAACGATCAAAGCTCTGACCTTTGACCCCCGGGAACCCACGTGGCAGTTTGGAAAATCGCGGGATTTAACCTATAGATCTGTAATCGTTTGAATTAATTACTACAAAGTAGTAACGGCGTTGTGAAACTGTTAGTGGGTAAAAGTTATGACTTTTAATTATTTCTACATATTTATTTACGTCATGTTTTAATTAAAAATATCCTTGGACGTATTGTTGAGAGTTAAGATTGACTTACTAGTCAATATTTACGGTGGTGTCTTCGGACGGCCAGTTTTGGTTTCGTCTGCGGTGAATTATGTATCGAACTGAACACATTCTTAATATTTTAGAACTGTAGCACATGTTGGAACTTTCACGTGCCTGGACCAATTACCTGAGTCACATAATTTTTCATTTTTAAATAAAATTAAGAAAAGACAGAACGTTACACTTAGATTCAAGACGTTTCTGCCTACCATTATTATCTATTTATTTTTATTTTGTGTTGCTATTTTTAAAAACTATACAGTTTTTATTAAAACACACATTTACGCGAACACAACAATACTGTTAAACAATATTATAATTATTAATAATATTATTATTATATTATTAGTATTTAAACAATATTTAAAAAGAATGGAGTATTCTCTTAATTTAAATAATTTTATTAAAGCATTATTCCGGGCTACATAACTACTTGTGCTACCCACTTTTCAATGTTTATCTGACATTAATGACTTTAATAAGAAGTGTCGTTTATCTTTACATATTCAAGAAGAGTGCTTCTATCCTTTTTTACTAATTATTAAATTTTTTATTATAACAATAATGTACATAAATGTCACTAATGTGCAGTTATTTTTCATTTTAGTTATCATCCAGGACATTTTATCTTCAACATTCGACGACCCAAAATCAACACTCCGAGCCGAGGTGGCCAGGTGACCACTTTTAAGGTACCAGCACATATCGGTCAATAATTTATGTACGTAGCAAGGTAAAATAATGGATTTTGAACGTATCCTCAGCCAAAGAAATGTAGGACGCGACACACTGCTGTAAATAATAAACCTTGACTCCATGAAAAAAATTTTTAAAGTTGCCAGCGTTTGAGGATTCCTACGAGTATGCCAATGTCGACCTTCTGGTCTTCTTCAGTATCCTCAGGCCCATTTAATAGAGAGTTTAACCGTTGCGTGTACCCATGCTATGGTCTCGAGTTTAAAATACACAAGCAACGGGGTACAGGATATAGTAAAAGGTTCTAGTAAAAGACAAAAATTCAGAACCTTCGAGCAGTCTGGTTGTACGAGACCACACCAGAAAGTATAACAGTACTTCTTCTATATATTGAACTTTTTCATAAAACCAGACCTGCTTTGACGGTGACACCTTGACAGCGATTATTTGTTTACTATTTTATTAATGAACATGACCCCCATGACCTGTTATTTACTATTACCCAAACCTTGGCTTCCAGTGAACATCAATGTAAACCATCTTTGACATTTCCCTTCCTCGTCAGGTGGAACATCTCTCAAATGGACCACCACTCGTATTTTTTATCTACATAAAATTAAAATTCTAATAAAAGAAGATGTTCCTCTAGGGTTACGTAGTAAATTTAGTAGAAGACAGGTTCACGGGAGTATGTGATTTAATGATTTATGTCACCTTCATGTCATACTTTTCAAGAGAGAGAGGCTTGTCGACATTTTAATGCATCGGTTTCCTATTGATTTTTCCAAATCGATCAAAATTAATGTCTTGCAAATATACATAACTTTTTTACTAGTATAAGTACCGAATAAAAAATTTACTGCTGCGAAAAAGAAATAATGTGTATTTACAATTTCCCCTGTCTGCATGTCATTTCGTGTTCTCGAAAACTTTTAACACAAATAATATATTATGCATAAAATATTATACAATTACTTATATAATTATACAAGTTTTTATAATTTTTGTTTTTGTTGTTAATTACATTACTATTAAATAAGTTAATATTTAATAACTTCGTAAGTACAACTCAAATAAAAACATTTTATTAGATGTAATTGAAATACTGTAATGAACATATAGTGTATTAAGTTTACTGTACTACAAGCAGCAGTACAATCGCAATACAAAGCGCGTAATTAATATAATATACAACATATGGATATAATTTTATATTGCGATATAATTAGTTTTGTTCCGAGTCTTAAATTACCAGAACTATTGCAGTGGTATTCCTTGGTACTCCACTGACTGACGAGTGTCAGTTCCTGCAGAACACGCTTTAAGGTATAAAGGTATCTCCATTCATATTTGTTCAAAAATGGGCAACCATGTGACATAAGAAGACCTTTCAAATCTTGGTATTGGATGAGTATTTATTTGAATTCTAGAATTCCTAGAAATAGACAAGGTTCCTGGTAGTTTGGGCACGATGACCGAATCTTATGGCAGGTAACCATTTCCAAATCTGTACAAAATTGAGAATTTTCGGGGAGGGAGTAATTCCCATCATTGTGAAATATTTTTTTTAGTATTATAATTATATCCAAAATTATGAAATGAGTTAGCAAGTGACGCATGCGGCAACGAGGACAGACGAAACGTCTCAAAGGACTCAAATTCCATTCGGGTAACAACGAACAGAGTCTATTCACGTCTCATAGATCAATAATATCTGTCATGTATCAGGGGGAGGTACCGTTAGAGTCGAGAAAGTCCTTCTCCGCGAGTGTGGCAATCATTGAAACGAGAATAGAAAAACGGCTCGAAGGTTCGAAAGGTGCTAGGGGGAGAAATTTCTAGAAAATAGAAAACGGAAATAGAACGGTCGCCGGCTGACGAAATCGAATTTTTTTTTAAATAAGAAAATCCCAGGCGCAGGTTTTGCATCTCCTTGAACCTGGATTATATAATAGTATACGTAGTTTCCTACGGTTTTCACCTCTGTTTGACATGTGACGGGGTCGAAAGGTTAATTGTCACGACGTCCTACGAGGTGAATACAATGGCGTTGCTCAATTTCGGCTGACATCCACCGACTTTACCCAATTCGCCGAATATACTGTCACTCTATTATATTATTATTATTAAGCTGGCAAACGTAAACTTCACGAGTGCACCTTGCACAATTTTTTTTTCGAATTGAGCTCTGCGACAACTCTGCGACTTGTCCTAAATACTACAGTACTCATTACTCTGCACAAAACGACCTGAGCAAACTTCGACCATCTAAATAGTCTGGGAAAGTATTTTATATTATGAAAATGTAAAATATCACATGCTCACCACCATAATTTTTCATTTATAATATATAACTTGTTACGTACTTTATATTACTCGCGATACATAATATAAGTTTCTGTAACAATAGCGTGATGAAGGTCTTCTTTCCACAATTAATAGGACAACACTCTACAGAATTATATATATACATACTACATTACTTATTATAAACATATTATAAAGTAACTACAGATAAGTCCATAAGTCTTGTGTGAGTATCAAGAAGAGAGTAAAGAGTATGTTGAAGACAAAGTAGG
The DNA here is from genome assembly GCA_037055365.1 of Polyplax serrata. NCBI lineage: Eukaryota > Metazoa > Arthropoda > Insecta > Psocodea > Polyplacidae > Polyplax > Polyplax serrata. The sequence continues at coordinate 164,228 of JAWJWE010000013.1, read as the reverse complement.
TAAAAGAATATTATATTGTACAGTAAAGTATATATATATTATGTAGATTTTACAAACATTTTGCGGTGAATGCGTTTCGTATTTTTTTATTCTTCCACCGTAGTACATAGTGATACTTACATGTAAGAACGTTTTGTGGTTGTTTATGTATGTATGTGCCATTTCTATAAGTTATGTAATATTGTATTTATTTTATTCAAATAATTTTTTTCAAAGTTTAACATATCGCTCAGTCGAAAATTGCACCTGTTTCGTTACCTTTTCAGAGTCACCAATACAAATTAATAATAACTCGATAGAATACAAAAAAAAATGCTGGGAACAAGTTAAAAGTCGTAACTATTTATCGGCAAATCGGTAATTTTTGGCAGGTAGCGACAGGTAGACACCATTTCTTCTGCTTCGCAAAGACGACAAGAGATGTCGACACCGAGTAGGGTTCCAAGTAGTAGACTACACTCTACTAAATATTATTATTATTGAAAGGACATACGCGTCGGACGTTTGCAACGAATGCCGTCAAGTGACTCGAGAGATTTGCCATTTCCATCGAACCCATCGAATTGGAAATTTTTCATTGGGAAAATGGAGCAGCGTGAACGACAAAACGACAGGTGAATCACTCGTGATTTCCCTCAAGTGCAGTCTCCTTCCAAGAAAAAAATACATAAATTTAACAAAATAGAGAACGTGGCATTAATTAACGAGGAGCCATTCAACGCTTAAATGTCAAATAGTGGAGTTATTTATGGAAATAGTTAACAAGTTGTAAAACTTTACATATTCCCAAGGTTATCGAATTGTATTGATAATATTCGTGTGTAATTATTCGAAAGTTCACACCAAGGGGAGAAAAGTAACAAGAAACACACAAACAAATATGAATTTGCGAAATTGATAAATTAAATTGGTGTAATAACTAAAGGCCAGACAACTAGAAATTAGTTTTGACGGTTGCGCCAGGGCCGTAGCTAAGAACTGAAGAAATTGCCACTCTTCACGTCTTCATTAATACACGTAAATAAATTAAGCATTCAAATGGAGGAACTGATTCCGCGAACTGACAAATTATGTATTCACTGGGCCGTACAATACACATATGTACTAAATATTCTATATAATAACTAAGAATTATTGATACAGAAACTTTCGTTGTGTGCATACAAAGTAGAACTCTCAGGTTTTATGTTTTTTTTTGTTATTTAGTCACCGTGCCAATTTTTTTTAATAATTCTTTTCCTAGATTTTTACCACTAGCAACCATTTTTCTTATTGTCCAGTCATGATTTCTTTCTTGCGTTGAGGAAGAGTACTTTTTACTTCTTTTTGAGCCCCTATCTTTCACTCCCTAGTTACAAATGTTTACATACAACAAAATGTGACGCACTAGAAAATGTTAGAATACTACTATCTGGTCTTGGAGTTGTCTTTTAGTTGGCAACTAACAGTATATCATCAATTGTATGTAATACAGAAGAAAAAGAATTTTATAATGAATTTTCAACAGTGTAAGGCACTCGGAATATTAATTTTGTTAAACGTAGTTGTTTACATGGATTGATTACTTAAAAGTTAAATTACCATTAGTAGTAATTAAATTTCGTTGAAAGTCTAGTACGAGTGCATGCACAACTATTTACGTTTACAAGTGTAACAGTACTAGTTGTAGGAAAATCACTCATTTGAGTCCTGCACGCGACATCTACCACTACAACGACGAACTGAGTCTTGAACTTCCCCACTCCGGGGAAACCTTGGTATTATCAACTAGTTTTACTACGTCATTAATAATGTTACATTAATTAACATATTACTTTAAAATTGAATTGCGCAAAAGGCAAATAGAAAATAAAATAAATCAGGTCGAGCGAGTGGCCGTTTTAAAACGTCCAAATTATAAATAATTCGTGCATTTTGAATTGCACTTGATCAAATCAATGGGGTCAGTTAGTAAGTCCGCGTGGAGAGTTATTAAACTTCAACGTTTGAATACGTTACTCAACAGCCGTTCATTAGTATATGTATACAGTTTTACGTGACGTTTGTAATTTCCAGGAAGCAGGTAAACCACAAGGTACACCTTTTGTGTGTCGGTTTGGACATGTGGTGAATGTACGGCAAGACTAAAATGAAAGAAACATGAACTGAGAACTTAAGCTCGAACTTAACTTTGAGAGCTGAGAACTTTATAATGAGAAACAAAAAAATTTTAAATATAATAAATATAATGAGTATTTTCCTGAAAAGCTAACATTCGTAAAGACGGGAAGAACCTTGAAATTAAACGAAGAATCCACACGATTTCCTTTCTCTTCCACTTCACCTTTTTTATTTTCAAGAATGTCAACTCCTGTTCAATCAATTGTTGTTTAATAACTAAAATAAGTCATTAATTATCAGAATTAGTTATTAGAAGGAGTGTAAAAGGTAGGGTGCGTTAAAAAATCGTACGGCGGAAAATCCCAGGGAGATGACAGTGAAAGTGACGTGTCATTAGACAAAAGCCACTTAGCCCGGGGAATTTCCTTCCGAATCATCCTCGGTCCCTCGAGCGAATTTGTCCTCCGGTCAACAATCCATGTTCAACGTGAAAACAAAAACGATACACACAATTATGTACGAAGTGCAACAACAACTGGCGAGATCAAAGGCCGCTCCAAACGAATCCATCCAACTCAATTAGAATTCATCTGCGTCTTCATCTGAAAGAATTGCGTTCGAGGTTGTCACCTGGTCGACTTCATCTCACGGACGCACGCCTGAGTACCAGGCAATCTGTGACAAGGTAATTCGGCCGTATAATGACGAAGCAACAAGTAGAAATGGGAAATTGGTGAAGATTCGCAAGAGGAACTTTGATCATACGATTCGATCGATCGGATCACCGATTATACAAATCGGCAGCGATCAATAAGCTCGGGTGAAAGATCGCCGACCCGATAACCAGGTGATCGATCTGTTTAATTACGTAATAATCAAACCCTCCGCTCCTGCCCCGGCCAAAATGTCGCAACGTCTTGCCACTTGAGAGCTTTCGAGATCGAAACCCGCACTTGCTCGTTTTCTTTCCTACTCAACTATTCGCCTAGAAACGTGGATTTGTGTAAACAATCTTGACACGTCTATTCCTAGAAAAGTAGCTCGGAATGCGATGAGATAAATCAAAAGAATGGTAGCATGTAGACGTTGTAATATCGTTGGGTAAGGTACGGGAAGGGAGTTCAGAGTGCACGCCGGACTGTTGTAATGAATTGTAAAATAGCATTACATTTTACATTACGGCATTACAAAAAGGTCATACAGAGTACTACTTTATTGTATATTATGAGGTGCTATATAAAATTACAAAATACGATAAGAACTGTTTGGGAATGAATATTGTACGTTGAGTGACTCTTAAGATGTTGACTCAATATTGAGCAATTTTTAAATACAGTTCTTATAACACAATGTTAATACAAAATATATATCAATACAAGATATATTGTGAAGTGCAGAACTCTCGCAGAGCACACTCGGGGTCAAGCACTGTGTGTGCTAATGATCTTAGAGCCGGTTATCTATTTATTACATAATTGTATAAGGAACCAAAAATAAATTCACTTACTGATACATATATGTGTAATATACGCAAACTACAATATATATCTACTCTTAGTTGACGTATAAATTGAAGTTAACCAATTACAACAGCGGTGTGCAGGCCTACAGTAATGAAATTTCAACTTCCACATCCGGTTGCTTAGTATTAGCTCTACTATGTATTACTGTAATATTACTTTATTAATGTTTACTGATATTCATTCTTATCTTATGTTAAACTTCCTCATCAGAACCACACCACTTCCTCCTCACTTGTCTCATGGTGACTCAGGTAGTCGTGTCCGGACCGGATATACCTGGAAAAACAAACCAGAAGACCTTGTCTTCCTGATTTGTTTTTCCTGACGCTACCTTCCCGATCAAACTACTAATTGATTATTACTACTTTCAATATTACGTTCGTATCGGTAACGAGATTTTATGATCTCATCAATGAAAAAGTGAAAGTTCGTTTGCTTTTTGTATTTGTACGCGATCATCCTATTGACATAATCCGTGAAATTTTCCTATATTGCTCTCGTGCAAGTAAGACAGGTAAAAGTCTTTCACATGTACATATATTCAAATGAAAGAGACGAATAAAATGATAATCAGTTCGTGTGCAGCTTTCATCCGGTGCATGGTACGTCTTTAATGATCACGGTTAATTATGTACAGATACTTGAAACATCACATGTGCATAACACGAAGTACATAAAGACATTTCCCGAACAACTTCCTGCAAATAGAGAGCCACAAGGACTCAGTAGGAACTGCTGCACCGTACGTTGAAATAACGCAAGGTTAGTAATAAGGTTATTAATGTAGAAGGAAATAAATAATGTAAGGTTAATAAGGTCACTGCAACGTGTACAAAACTCGTCTGTTCGGAAAGGTCAGAGTACTTCTAACTTGCGACAGGCATTATGTTGAATATAATGAAGGGTAAAAAGGCAGGCATGACTGAACTTCTTGCACTCAAAGAGGCCTTAATGACGTTCAACCCCGATAAAAATGCCGAATAACTGTTACTAAGTAACACCTGTAACCGAGAAGTTACTACAACTATTGTATTTACGGTGATAATAAGAAAAACCTAAAATCAAATTTAATTACAGCGTTCAACGGTTTTTGACGTTGTCATGCCGGCCAGCAACGCCTTCGTCATCAAACAATTCACTTCAACGTCACACAACGAAGTGGTGTGATGATCGACAGCCGTGAAATGTTTTCATCACTTGTTGAACCCTCCTCTTTTAATACAATAACATAAAGTAATAAATTGTTCCTCGTATCAAGTCTTTGTATTAAGTTACTTTTGAGTAGCGGCATCGTCTAAGAAAGTTTTGAGAGGTCTTGAAGTGAAATAAGTGGCTATGTAATTTATTGACCTCTTCGTAGGTTTAATATTATTTACATTATTTGACATAACAGAGTTTGCCATAAGTAACAACCTATGTATTTCAAGGCCTAGAACATGACGTGACTGGCTGCTACTTACTTACCAGCTTCGACACTACTTTTATTTTACATCGATCTCGATGTTTGATGTGTAACATAAGCGGTGTCATCAATAAATTAATACCACCCATACATAATCGAAAATCGACAACTAATTTCAACATTAAAAATTACGAATGAGAGGAAGGCATATTGGGAATTAAGGGTTCGAGAGTTCATTATAATTACGCAGTCAGTCATTCTATCGGGGAACTTTAACCTCTTGAAATTTGCTCATTTTATTAATGCTAATAATTTTTTTGTGGATTGCACATCTTTTGATTTATAAATAGGTAGATAGATAAATGAATAGATAGATGGACGGATGGATGGATGGAAGGACAGAGAATGAGATGCCAAATTTTACTGCCATGACTCACAACTTCACCCGAGTCGTGTGACGCAAGGGATGAGCAACATTCGACTGTATAGGGATTAATTGACCACCCCAGTCCGGGGTGCGCGCTTCTGGTTTATCCGTTTTATCATCAACACTGAATATCTATTTTAATCACACGTACACGAACTAGAAAACAAACCCTGCAAACTATAAATTGAATTTAATTATTCCCTTCTTTTGGTACCCTACCATCCTGTTGCTACACCTTGTACTACACCAAAAAAGTACATTACTTATCCAGCCTATTAGATACTATTTGTCAACATGTAGTGGAGTACGATAAAATAATTTTAATAAATAACTATAGTAAATAAAATAATTGTAAATGTTAGAGAAGGTAGGATGTGGAACCTACGTCGCACATGCAATTATTCTCGACTTTTAATAATATCACAATAATATTATTATAGGAATATAATAAAATTAGGGTATTGATAGATATCTAAGTGAGAATATAAGTACTCTGAGATTATATTATATGTGGTTTTGCGACACAAATAATAGAAAGATATGTGTTAAAGCATTTAATAGTTATTAATACATTTTGTACTTAATTAATATTTACTAATTAATATTGTAATTATTAATCACTTAATTTTTACCTTAAAATCTTGTACTTTATGGGTGTGTACTCCTCATTGCAACAGAGCACAATTCCCTCCTCGGATTTTTATGACTTTCTACTTAAGGGTGTGTACATGCACACCACAGGACGTACATAGGTAGCTAATAAAACGTTCCGCGTTAAAAAAAAACTACGTTTCAGAAACATGAGGTACTTCGGTACGTAAACAATGTCATCAAAATCCAATTTTCGAGTGTTCCATAAATAAAATCATAAAATTAATCGATTAATCGAATGACATTCGAACGGATCGAGTTAATTACAACTACAACGGTCGTTTCCTTTCATCGCAATTGTTTTACGTGATATGCCTCGGGAGGTACTCGAGGCGAAGACGAAACCCAGGGACGAAGACTTCGTCACCGATGACGGGGAATGTTGTGCCACTGCAAGAAGACAAGGCAAGACGACAGGACGCCGTAGAAGAACTGGAAAATTTTGTTCCCAGAGAATTTCACTGAAACGAGACGTGGTGAGAACACCAAACGTCTGCAAGACCCACCGCGTCGACTTGCGTTTTCTACCACAGTTTTCGCTCTTCAGCAATTTCCGGTTTATTAAATCGGCCCGGGTCAGTGATAACCTGTTATTTTTGAATAGAAAACAAGAACTCCTTCTGAAATTCTCCGGATAACAGAAGGTAAACCGGACTAATTATGGAATTTCCTAAATCTCGTACGTAACATTTCTATTTAATAAACGAGAGTTTAACTTCCCGAGCGAGAGTCACACTTTGTTGCCGTTACTCGCACAAATTTATTAATTATTTAAATAAGAAATAATTCACAGTCAGATCTGTGTCGGTGTGCTTTTTTCCCTATACACAAAGTCACTTCCTCTGATGGAAGTAGCACGGCGGATGGGAAGAGCCACCTGAGTAATTTCATCTTCCTTCGTAGATTCCAATCCATGGTCAACACCTTGTACTCGGTACCCGTGCCCAGTTGCCGGCATTGTTTCGATTTTTCATTTCTTTCCCGAATTTTCACGGTCCAAGGTTCTTGCACGATTTCCGGTAGCGCTTCTCCTGGTCTCGTACCATTTCGATTTGGTTTTCCTTCGGTTTGCCTTGGTTGGAGTTACGTATGCAGCAACGTCTTCAGAATCGCAGAGTTTTATCCGGTTATGGCTTCCAGATGCAATTACTCCACAAATTGCTACTTAACATGCACTCCGGGCTCGTTTCAAATGATTTAAATTCAAATTCGCGAGAACACGCCCGAAGGACACTCCGACATCATCTTGTTTATTCTTCTTTGTGTTGACTCAGTTTCCCTCTCTGTCGCACGCACCGCGCGTCCCATACGTGTGGAAGTGAGATGGAGATATGCCCGACTCTATACGGAATTATGTTATTGTTCTTTCAACTATGTTTCCCGGCGATTTAATTTATTTACGAAAGTGAAAATTACGTTTCACGTCAAAGCGTAGTTTTTTCCTGTCATTCGCGGAGTATATTAATTACCGGGAATTTATGAAATCAGGGTGTGCACGCCATTTATTGTGTACACCACTCGCGTCGAAACTATAGGAATTGATTATTACTTAACCGTAATTAAGTCCTTGACTCGATGCTGGGAGACTTGGAGTCATCGGTACTTTCTAGTTTGATATTTTAATGGACAGAAAAAAATTATTGTCAAATGCAGTGAAGTTTTTTTTTTGTTGAAAATTTCCTGCCGGGTGCTTTCAGAGAATTGTCATGTCAATTGGTTCATCAAAAGAACTATTATATTGTCTTTCATTCGAACAGAGTGGAACCTACCAGTTGACAACTTTGATGATTAAATAGTTTTTTATGTCAACGTGAATCGGATTGAACGTACACGATCTACATTTACGAATTTACTAATGTAGAGTTGTATTATTGAATACCCCCTAAAATTCACATGTTTTATTATGCTTAAACTTAAGTTAAGTTTTCAAGGTGGTGTGTCACCTGCATGCATGCCCGTTCACCTAACTTCTTTACGTATTTTAGTCATTGGAGCATGTATAAGTTGCTTTAAGTGTAAGACTACAAGTACACTGACTTGAGTATAAGGCTGTGGTCACCAAGTGTAAGATTATTTAAACTCAGAAGGCTTTATCTAGGACTCGTAGATTATAAAATGTGTTATGTATGTCATATTTTACTGCACGACATAAAGTTAAGTGTGTTGTTTTCCTCAAGTGAGAGATGTTAAATAGCAGCAACCATCTCATCTCCTGTTCGTAACTTGAAATAAATAAGTTTTCATACATCTTCAAAACCTTTTATTAATCTTTAAAAACTTTATACTTTCCCGAACGTTACTTAAACATGTACCGAACACTTTAATAAATGAAGGATAAATGATTGCAAAACTGTTTAACAAACTCAACTTAAACTTAAGTGTAAACCTTTAAATTTTAATACGTGCTTAAGGTTCTACGTGTTTTCTGTGATTTGTACATCGTAATGTGTTTAATAATTATTTATTTAATATACGTGTTATACATTACATAAGTTATTATTGGATCACTGTTGCTTTTAGTAAGATTTGTCTGTATGTCCTAGAACTTCCTTAGGGATTTCCTGTCACGTTGTACGGTAACCAGACCCAGGAGTTGAGTTACACAATTGAAACCCTTCGTTCTCTTCGAGTGGTCATAAAGGCCAACCGAGGGCTTGCTGGTGGTGTCGGGTGGAAATTTGCGGCCTTTTCCCCATACGGAGGAGACATTAGCGGGTTTCCAATCGGGTACTTAACGGCGGGTGCCGACCAAGTGGACGGGTGGCAATTAGACCGAATCGAATGACTCAATCAAAGACAAAAATTTTATTACCCGGTAACGCTGATGCCGCAATTTAAAAAAGATACCCGTAACCTCGGCCTTTGCGTACCCGCTAACGAACGAACAACCCCCCTCCCCTCCCCCCATGGAACATGGCGGCCTCAATGCAAATTTTTATGCAATTGGAAAGACAAGGCAGATGTTTTTGAGCAACTCGAAGACTACGTAAACACACTTATTAATTCCTATTGAAAATGTCACTTCTCCTGTTTATTAATTTATGAATTTACTTAGGAAACAGATAGGGAGAAAGAGACGAACAATAAAAATCGGTTCTTCTCCACTTGTCAAATTTGAGAAATTCAGGTAGAATTTCATACGTCTCTCACATTTCAAAATGGCCGTTTACGAGTGTTACGGCCTTTGATTTTTCATCAGAATTCAATCAGGCAAGGTCCAACCTACTCCTCCGACAAAAAAAATTTGGTGATTTCGAAATCGAACGCGGTTTCCATTTATTTGAGATGAGGAATGTTATTGAAGACAAGTATTTTGGTTCAGTACTCGGGAAGACACCGGGTCCTACTACCCGACAATCGACTAAAATCAATTGAACTCAGGGCCGAGTACGGAATCTATTAACATAAGCCCATAAGCTTGTAAATGATTATTAATCATATGTAATAGTTCACAATTATTTATAATTGTCCAATGTTGTTTGAAAAACTTTATTAAATGTACAATTACTTTAAAATGTATGTATAATTGTACTTGCACGAAGTATACAGTTTGTATATAAAAGTTCCTTGGTTTCGACCGACTTGTTTTTCCTTATCAATGAGATTTATTATGCTCTATACTTTTTAAATCCGACACAAGGTTTGTAGTCAGTTACAAGATATTAACATTTAATTACTTTTAATTACATTTAATTACTTAGTTTTGTAAAATCTAAATCATAAAATCTTGACGAATTGTATGTGGTTCTCACGTTACAATGCCAAATGCAACAGTCTGTTACACCTCCAGTATTTATTATATATCTGTAATATATAGTAAGTTGTACGATTTTACATTATTTAGTATTTACTGCTGATAAACAGGCGCGCGAATTGGAGTGTCGTTAAGTGTAGTGTTTATGTACATAATTTCCATTTTGATGTTTGATGTTATTACAAAGACTTCACGTGTCAAGGTTTTAATTATAGATTTTTCACGGTTTTGACTTGTATCTTATCTATTGTTGTACACTTTCATGGTTTCATTTTGCCACATTCAATTCTAATCAATTTTACACAGGCGTTACCCCCAGTGATTGGAATCAAATGAAGTCGAAGGTGAAGCGATTCTCATTATATATTATTATTAGTGGAAGTTTATTAGCCGGTATGCACCTTCACAGCGTTAACTTGCACCTGATGTTAATATTTTTCCGGTTACATAATTCGTATGTGTACACACCTTCTGTAGAATAATCTATTTATTAACTCGTCTACGTGTTTGTCTACTTTTAAAAAGTCTACGCGCACAAGAGGGTCCAAGGTTAACTGCAACATCCCGATATCCTTGGCAAGGAAAGGAACAGACCGGTACCGGTATGTGTAACTGTTCGCCCCGAGAAAGTTACCCTTTACTGTACCTGTTGTAAGCCCCGCGTAGTAAACTCACTGGTATGAATTCCGATAAGCGAAATTTATTAATTCTGAAATTGTAACACTAACTGCGTTATAAACTGCAATCAAACTACTCGTCAGTACTGCTTCGGGCGGTCGTTTCTGTATATTTAACCAGGGCAAAAAATCAACTGTATAAATTTGTACGTGTAATAATGTATATTCTCGCGACAAAACAAATGTTCGCTAAAATAGAATATCATAATTTTGTATTTGTAGATAAATTTAAACTAATATTTATGTATGTTATTATATTATTTTATATATATTATGCCTTTCATATTAACTTTAAATTTAACTGGATTATAACATAATTTATGTACAGAATTTTTCAACCACAGAACCTTGATTTAAGTTATAAAAACACTAATTTTTAATAATAATTATTACACTACGTTTATTACAGATTCTGACTGGCCATAAGCCTTGTGTCCGAATAAATAAAAACACTAACAGGTTACTAACAATAGTAAAATATAACATTAATGATCAATAATAATTTAATAATAAACAATAACCAAATTAATTTAGTAGTGTAGGTATTTGAACAAAAATATACCAAACAATGTATTTGTATAATATATTTAAAAAATTGTACAAACTAAATTATAAAATAATAAAAAAAACACACCTGTACACATGGTATACATGAAACTTGTAACGGTTTAAAGTTCACACAGAACAACACTGACAGTTTGCAATACATAAATGCAAAACAATGTATTTTCTGCCTTCTGCGTTGTCCGGTTTCTTGTGGTAGATTGTACAAGTTTGTAATAAGAGATAGTCAACACGAGAGTCAATTATTAAAAATTACACGTCCGGAGTATTGAAAAAAATTATCGAAAGAGGTAAATTATTAATAATTGATCCGGCAAACCTTCAGAACTGTTCGGAAGAACAATGGAACACATCCGACAGTATCAATGGTGGTGGTGATGTTTTTGCCAAAGAGCAACCACATTAATTTACATAATTATGTTTTTTGTGTTGGAATGCAATTGTTTACGGAAACGCAAGGAATAAACTGATACAATAATTACCTTTTCAAGGTGGCACAGGTTGATTACTTTCCTAAGGTTAGGAATGACCACACGGCGGCCAGCAGATTCTTCCGCAGATTCAAAATTTCGTTTTCATTTTGCAAATTTTAATGGGACGAATGCAATTCCAGTGTGCACCGCTACCAAGTACTTGTCGGTACTGGGTTCCGTTCTACTGCAAATCCATATTTAGTTTCTTACCAAAGATTTAAATTTTAAACTTCTTCGTGACGCTTAACGGAATGGCTGCCGCAGCCGTTAAACCGACCAAAGTCACTAAAATTTTCATTCCATTATTATTACTTCATTCTACATAATGTATACATAAATTCTGTTTAAAAAAAAAAGGAACAAATTACAACAATAGTTCAAGTACGGATGAAAGTATTTTTTTCACAACTTCGTGTATCGCTGGTTCAATTTTTTTTTAAATTGCTAGCACTGCAATTTAAACAATTTAAATCTATGTATCCTGCACGGTTAATAACCTAATAATAAGTAAAATTTAAGTTTAAATAATTTAAATTTTTTTTTCAACATGATAGAAACAGCTTTGGGCAAGGCTCTTGGGTGTTGCAATCAAATCACCAACGATGTAGGTTTTTCGTGTGACAGTTTACGTGTCTATGTACATTTATGTAAATTGCATCGTTCATGCCTGTAATAATTGACCAGCATGAAAATCAGATGAACAAAAACATGCCAGTCGTGTGAAGTGTGCTCCTCAAAACGCACCGATAAGTACTGTTTCATCAATAATTATAATATATACATAATACACATATACCAACAGAGCTCAATATCAAAGAATACGAAACATTTGAACGGGCAATTTAAAATTTATTAATAATATTTTACTGTACGGTAGGGCGAAGGTTTTATGTGGCTAACCCCATTTTATAAAAACCTTAACTAAGCCACAACCAAGGTTTCTGTAAATGGATACCCATAGAGAAATATCATTTGCTGTGAAGAAATTAAACGAAAAATATTGTCCCGACCGACAGCACCCTATCACGTTTTTTAATAAAATTCATAGTTATTGCAATTCACATATTAACCACCAAATATTCGAGTCGTCAATTAACACGACACTTTGTGTTACCATCAAACCACTAACACGGGGACTCTATTATTGTTTTGTGAATTAAATAAGTAAATTAATATGTACAGCTACAATAAAATAAATAAATAAAACATCGTTGAGAATTAATATAAAGTTTTGAGAATTATATTAAGAATTACATGGTTAAGGATGTGTGCGATCGTTAAGTAAAGGTTAAAATTAAAGTAAAATATTAAAAATATATTAATAAAAATAAAACTTTATTAAAGTATGTTCACCATACATCTAGCCCATTTGGTGTAATGTAATACATTTCCTGTACGCTAACAATGTCAATTGATATTTTATTTTTGAGCTCTGTACTATATGTACTATATGTAGTTGCAGCTTTCATTATATTATAAGAACTATTAGAAAAATATTTATTAAAAAGATAATAATTATAGTAAAGAAAGTTATAAGTCAGTAAACGTTCTACAACACAGTTTAATTACAGGTGCAGGTAAGTCCCCGAACTTGTCCAAGTGCAATTGAAAGCAGGTACGTTTTTTCGATCGCGTTAAGTAATTAATCAATTTCCAATAATAAAAATCGATCGGTTAGATCGGTTCTTTCGACGGTGTTAGGTTTTCGGCCGGTCGGTATCAGGTCGAGGTGCCTGAAATTTCGACAGACCTGACTGACCACTGCCGTCAGCAATCATCCGGAACTTTCCCACCACCCGGGCCCTGTCCGACATTACGAGGCAAATCCTTCGTAGTGACACCTGAAAAGAGAATCGGACACTTTCGATTTCATCGATCTCCCCACCTCACGCCAGGTACCTGGTACCTGTCTCTAGCCGTTCACCGTTTTACGTTACATCACTCGGGTACTGATAGCGTTTCTCATTCAACCGGTTGCCTCTGACAATGGTCGTTTTGTAGTCTTAAGCCGTGCCGCGCGTAGTGCTTGTTTTTATTTTAGAATAAAATAAAATAAAAACTGTTCTTCTCCCGGATTTAATTTTCAACTGTACCTGTGTGTTTTCCACGTGGTTGCCGCACAACAGAAACTACTGTTTTAGTATTATTTTATTTTTATATTGGTAAGTTTATCAAACTTATTTATTATTTTATATAGACTACAAACTACATTCTCGTGTATTATCTCTATCCGCAAAACAATACCATCAACTGCAAACCATTAATTAAAATTTAAACTACAAGTTCTCATTTTTTATTTATTTTTTTAAATACATCCCGTCCGTAGCGTTTTACAGACCCAATACACGGAGTGCAGTAATGAAATTTTATTTTGTACAAAGCAATTAATTAACAGAAATTAACGTTCTTCATATTAAATAACTTGTTATAAATAATTATAGAGAAATGGTGTAAACGCGTGCAGGTAAATATAAAGACGGTGATAATTATAAAAATTAGTTAGGAAACTTTGAGCAATTTTTTCATTGTTTGTACTCTCATTCCTTCAAATTAATTTCGTGCAAATTTTATTAAATTTAATATCTTACATAGAAAATTTCACGAAGATGACGGCACATGTTAAATAAACGTCTTTCGTATATTAATAGATTTGTGCACTTTCATTCTTCAGTTATTTATAGCGGACAGTAATTCATAAAGGGCAGAAATTCTTATTTTTATAAATACAAATTATGGTTCCCTTAAATAAATTTTTATTGATACTACCCGCGTGTAATATCTGTGTTGATTGTCAATATTATGTAGATAAGAGAAATGGCCGTACACATGTAGTTCAGTACACTTTTAAATTTAATTATTATTATAATCAGACACGGATTGTGTGTTCGAGATGTTTCAAGAGGATCATCATCTTCGGATCGATTCCAAGTTCGTTCGCGCCTTCAACGTTTTTCTTAAGCAATGGGAGAAATAACTAGGATGGATAGGGTGTCAGAATTCATCGCCTCATAAATTACATCACTCGTTCAATTAATAATTATCGACTAACTCTCACTCTCGATTCCTCACGTATTTTCTATTTGAAGCGAATAGCATCTCGCTAATTACGTTTTATGTACCACATATTTTACGGCCGATACATAACTAGGCCAGTATCTTTGATTTAATGAAATGTGCTGGCCACGGCATTCTCTCTCTCTCTCTCTCTCTCTCTCTCTCTCCTGTGCACAGGCATAGAAGGCAAGGTCGTCCAACTACAAATTCTTAAAGTCTAAAGGTCCCCAAATTTTCCAAACACTCAAGTCCAAGGTCCTGGCACAGCAGTGGGATACTAACCGGAAATGGGTGTCAGTGACGATGGTTCAAATAGATGGAAGCGGACTGGAAACGAAACAGTTCGAAGAGTCGACCGACCGACATGTTCGATCCTTTCCGCCGGTCAAGTCTATTCCCACGACAAAAATATCATCTTGAGAAATGGAGTTTTATGTAACGGTCATAATTGAAAAGAAGAAGGACTTTCCCTTTTTTCTACCTCCTCGTCTGTTTGACTTGCCTAGTTCTCCTCCTATCTATTACGAACAAATAGTTTTTCTCAGACGTCTCTGTTTGAACTACTTTCTTCTCGTTTTTCACCTTCTTTTGGTTCTTCTTCTTTTGCAAGGGTCCGGCCTGGTAACAGAATTTGTCGTTGCCTGTGCAGACACACACACTCCCCGCTTTCCTCCCGTGACGCTTTAAAAGCGTGAAAAACTATCACAGAACTATTAGTTAAAGCAAAGGTCGGGCACGCAGGCAACGGAAGAAAAATGTTGGGTGTAATTGGTCTGAGTGAAAGGTGTCCTTCCCCGTGTTGCCAATTAGAAAGCGGAAGACTCCAATAGTTCAAGAGTCATTCACTCCGAGGCATACAAATTGAACTTTAAAGTTAGTTCTTGTTGTTGTTTTTGTTGTTTTTTTATAAGTCGCTAATGGCATCTAATTTCGTCTAGGTTTGTCTACGACCTAACTATTTTCGAGACGGAGACTCAGGGTGCCGGGTCGAAAATTAAACGGAGCGTTAAATCCACCGTACAAATCAAGTTACCTTTAATAACTCCCCTGATTCTTCCAAATCCACCACTTAACTACTTACAACCATCAATATTTTTAGATTAAACAATTAATGAAAATTGATTGCGTGCCACTTCGAAGGTCAAGCCCGAAAACCAACTTTCAAAATTTTCGGGCCTTTCTCTACCTGCATTGTTACCCTCTCTCGCGTGGTTTCAGACCATCCTGTTACCCCGATAATAGCGCAATACTTTCTACCAGAAATAGTAGTGTAACCGATTATTAACCGGATGGTTTCAACGGTTGACGTTTCAATTTGCTCCACACAAAATAGAGATGTTCGAATGATTTTCGGGAATGAGCGTAATTGGTGTGATGCTATGGTTGTTGCTACCAGACCCGAACCGAGTTCCGTGACATTTCCCCGTCTACTTTCTTGCCGACTGCAAACAAATGGCGAAGCGAAACTGCACGCTGAGAAAATATGTGAAAACGAAAGTGACAAATGGCGTGGAATGCGAAAAGAGCGAGGCATTATTATGTAAACTAGAGTAACACTATTTCAAATTGGTCTATTGTACAATGACGGAACCGTTGAACGCGTCCCTCGCCGTTGCAAAATTTTTGCGTGCAAGACACAAATACACTGCCAAGGAGGATAATTATTATATACGAAAATATGCTGGGGGAAATTCGAATGAGAAATACTGTAACGACTAACACTTAAATTATCAACCCTAACCGGTGGTCACGATATTTACTTGCTCGGAACCGTATGATATAGTATCCCCTATATGTACGTAGACAATTTTAATTGTTATAAAAATTTTGTTAATAAGTAAAGGGGAGAATTGTTGATGGTTGCAGACAAGTTAAGTTCGTACATTCTTTATTTATTTAAATACTTACAACAAATCAACCGATCTTAGCCGACCATAGAACGTGAAGCATACATAGTCCAATATTCATAAAATTATGTAAATTAATTATAAAATTTGAACACATTGATTATTGATGAACAATAATCATACATTCTATTAAATTAAATTAATGGCGAAAACTAACAGTTTCAAAAATTATACAAATTTTAATTTCATTCATAATTTATTAACATAACAATACAACCACACCGTATGATAAATTAATGTATGTAGTGTAGTATAAACAATCCCAAAACTTGGCAGAACTTACATTAAATTAAACTTTCCAAATAACTTAGTTAAATAAATTAAAATAAATAAGGTGAATAAAAATAGAAATAATAACATGTACTTATTGAAATATTACATTCAAGCAGACATGCTAATTCTTTCTAAAATTAATTTTGAAAATGTTTCTTGTAAAATAATATTGCTTCATTTTTTAATATGTTTTATTATACTATTATATTGTTTGATTATAACAGGAATGGTGTGACATGCAGAAAATTTATTGAACTATTTTTTTTTTGACTACACACCGTTCGTTCAACTGTGTCGGATTAATTGATTAAAGTCGTTTACGAACTTCACCGAGGCCGTCACAGTTAGTTTCCTCGTTTCAGGTGCGAACCTAAAAACGGTTCAATGAAACCTAGATTTGACTGATTATATATATTATTTCTTCATCGTCCGTCAGGAAATTTCGCAAATGAAAACTTTTCCCTCTGGTCGATTCTTCACCCTCAGCGATCACAATCGATTTCTAAATATCGATTGGAATCGGTGTGAGTTAATTAATTACATTAATTAATAAATGATCTTAATAATTGTTAAGAAAACGGCATAAGTCTGAATATTGACCTTCTTGAACCAAAAATATTTCCATATTTGCTTATCCTCTATTAATATAAGAATATATAAATTTTAACACTTAACTTGGTAAGTTGTGGTGTTATTAAAATAAATTTCATATGTGTGGAAATATAACTTCACCAAGGCATACACAGGAAACGAAAATTTTGAATGTTACGTCGGTTTTATTTCGTACAAGTCCGTTCATTAAAGACTCCTTTGTAACTAATTTCTAGCGAATAGATACGAATCTATGAGTTGTGGAAATTTTGTAAAATTACCGACCGAACTATAGGAAATTCCAAATTGGATCGAACTAATGAAAACTTGCACAACAATCTTAAACACGCGTACAATTACTTCTAATAATTAGTAATGATTATTGCTTCGGTTAAGCGAGTACAGCACAGTGTGGTCTAGTCTTGGTCTAACTTAAGAAAAATAATCAGACGTGTTCACTTCTTACACGTTCGCACGGTACCTTACTGCTATTTGTCATAGCTAACTTCGTACCGGCCCCATGGTTAATTATTTATTTTAATTGAAGAATCTACTTACGTAGTTATAATATTTTTTGGAAAGGACCGTACAGACGAACCTCCCCGTGTATTTTTTTTCATTTTGGGGTTACCCAACAGTTCTGACCCAGAAGACGACTACGAAAGAGAAAGAGGTGGATGAACAACAAATTCCAATGTATTAGTGAAAAACGAAAGGATGAATTGACAACGATGTTGTGTTCTCTGGCTCTTAATTACTTTGTATGGTGTTAGGATGGGAGTTTGCAACAGAAGTGAGAATGTAACGCTATTTTCCATTTATAGTGATGAGAGTGGCAAGATGGCGGTCCTTGTGATGTTTTAATTTCCAGTGTGATATACATTTCTTTACTTTTTGTTTAAAACATTCTTAATAATCCTTATTAAAAACCATGTACAAATTCTATAATTCTTACACACGAACTGTAGTACATTAAAAATGTATTTAAAAAATAAATAAATAGGATGTAAACAGAATAAAATGAGCACAAAAGTAGACAATTAGGTTAGTAATAAGTCTGTAGAATTGCAGATTGTCAGATAATAGTCACAATATGAATGTATAATAAAAAATAATAAACAATAACTACCACAAATTCTCCTATTATTGCTGATATATATATGTATGCATTATTGCCATTTAAGAAATGGTGATATTTATGATCAGTACAAAGAAATGGCATATCAAGTGGGAGAATAGCGTCAAACGCAGGCTAACATTTGATTTATTTCCATCAATAGAAAAAAAATTAAAATCAAAATTAAATTGCACTCGATTTTATTAATTAATTAATTTGACTGGATTATTACATTTGTGAAATTCTTTCAGGAAGTGGAAATTTTAATAGATATTTATTTAAAATTATTTATTTAAAATAAAATTATTAGACCACGAAAATTGTATTAAATGTGATTTAGGCCACATAGATTCCGTACACCATGTTTTATTTGAGTGCAATCGATGGAAAGAAATTAGAAACAATTGAAAAATAAATATAACTTACAAAAATTTATTAAACTAAAATGAAAATGAAAGGGGCAACTTCTTTGAATGTGCCTACCAACACAATGTCACTTAAAAGTAAAAACTGTAAATAATAAACTCAATATTTAAAGAATCAACATCTTAAAATGTGTATCTTATTGTAAGTAACATAAATTAAAATAAATTAATATTCCTTTCATTTGTAACTTTAACCAATGGATCAATGACACTAATCAAATTGATCTATTACTAGAGGTTCATTTATATTGTATAACTTAGTAAATATTTTGAAATGCCTTATTGCTGTTTGTTGTAATTTCAGTTCAGTTTACAGTTCGGGTGAAAGGATTTTATTGAAATCGGAAAGAAAAGATTAAACAAACCGAGCACACGGACACACGTTCACACAGAAACAGAAAGTGTTTAAACATAGAAAATGATGAGAACTATTTACATTTACATGTTCATATCCACTCGATACGAATCTCAGGTGAAACTTAATAGTTTTTGCCGCGTTTTTCTCTCTCTGTCTCTCTCTCTCTCTTACATTTGTCGGTTTCACAACGCCACAACTCGTTTACACATTACATTCTTCTTCAACAATGTTGATTCATACAATACAAAAAAAAATTATTTAAAATCTACGATAAAAAGTTATGGTAAACTATTTTGCCTACCTGCGGTGTATTCTAACCCGAATAAGTGACAGATCTAAATAAAACTATGCGGGTAACTTTCCCTCGCAGGGAACTATCACGGGAAGCAATCGTTGCACACATGTTTCTTTTCGAAGAATTTTTTGTATTAAATTGTGTAAACTTTCGTGGTCAACAACGTAAATTGTGGGTTCGTTTGAGCCGAGGGCACGCAAAACGGCCGCCATGTTTGGTTTTGGGTGAAAATAATTTAAGTTATTAATGTAAAACTATCTTATCTTACATATTACTACACCACTACAAACGCCTCGTGAATATGAACCGCCTAGTGTTATTCCAGAATTAGATAATTCTAACTGTCTTGTTCTAATAACTTTTTATGCGAACAATTACTTTTTATTTAAAGCTAATGCATAGCATGCAGTACAAAATACCAAATAAAAATAGCAATAAGTTAGTTTGGTTAAAGCCATTAATAAATGCTACGGATAATGGCACAGAATTAAGTAAGACCTTATAAAATTGTAGTATGTATTTGTGCACGCAAAATTAGTAATATATTTTCAAATAAATTATATTTATTGATTTTTGTTTTTACTAGTATTACGTTGGTTGCTGATTCAATGAACTTGTTGCTTTTTTTTAATTTTTGTTTGATACTTCTCCAAATTCGTTTATGTTATATTTTACAACAGTAATAGGTAGTGGGTCACGGAACATGACTCATAAAAATAATACCTGGACATACAGGTGTTAGGGACAGAACCAAACTTTCAGGTACGCAGCCATAAAATCAATACCATCAATTGATTGATTGTCTTGACCTTCCATCACCTGATACCGCGAAGGTTTTGTCATTCCGAAGGTGCCAAAACGTCTCTTTATTTGAATAAAAAATTGAATAAATATTGATCTATAAATAATAGTTATGTTCGGTAAAATATGTGGCATTCTGTAGCTCTAAATATGTATAAAACGCAGTAAATGACTTACATAAATAAAGGTGTTTTTAAGTGAAAGGTAC
Source organism: Polyplax serrata (assembly GCA_037055365.1). Lineage (NCBI taxonomy): Eukaryota > Metazoa > Arthropoda > Insecta > Psocodea > Polyplacidae > Polyplax > Polyplax serrata. The sequence goes on along the minus strand of JAWJWE010000013.1, from coordinate 143,628 downwards.
AAGCAAAATCGAGGACGTTTCAGCACATAAACACGGTTATTAGCATGTACCTACCATGTATTGTTTAATCTTTTGTTAAAATTAAATAAATAGTACAACCGCAATAAAATTATAAAAAATTAATAAGGCAGCAACAGGAACCTAGAAATTAGTTTTTAATTACATCGTATTACAAAAGAAGAAATGCTGCCTCGAAGTCAATTTGGTCCTGGAACTTGATGACTTATACCTTTATCACTAAATTTACTTAATAGATGATCGATCTCAATTTAGAAATCAGATACTTGCCGGAGGTACTTCAAATAATTACACGTAATCAACTGTTGAAATTTCTTCTTTGTTGGTGTTCTGGAAAATGCAACTTGGTCAAGATGGCCGAACAACAAACTTGTTTTGGGTCAAATCGTTGTAATTGCGTTCTGGTCGCAATCAACGAGTCGTACATCACTACATGGACGATGAATTATTGTTTTATATCGACAACAGTACAAGAATCTGCAGTAGATATTCTACTCTAAATAGAATGCCATCAACTATCTTACGCTGAAAAAAAGTAAAGTAGCTGCTTCTCAGAATTTACCAACATTTATTTTATTTTTGTACAGTAGTTTTAAGTCTTCAACATATGATGAAACGGAATAGTGTAATAGACAAGCAATAGAAGAATCACCACATTCGTAGGGTAGTAATAATGTAAGCTATGAGTGACCACGACTGGTAAAATGTGTCAGCATAAATGATGATAATAATTAATTTTTGTATAATAAAAAATTATTAGGAGTTGTACTATTTGATGTTCTAATGCTAGTAGCAATAAACAGGAATTATTGGTTTTATTAATTGTTACAAACACTTAGGGTACAATTTGCTTATTCTACATCTCCATTTCTACATAATATTAACAAGTCATTAATAATAAATTAAAGTACTGTATTTGTACTCATTTATTTTACTGATTAAGTTGAATTCGTCATGTTCGCACACTGCCAAACGGTTGAAATTTAGAATGCACGATTAACCGCTAAGGGTAACCGCCACAAACCCGCAAAGGCACGACATGTCCATTAGAAACACATAAAATACATAAGTAGCGATCATTGAAGTAACCATTTAATCGGTTCGCCATTTTTGAGTGTCGCAACGGACAACTTCCCGAGTTGTAACTGAGGACCTGAGGAGAGCCACTCTTCCATAGTTAAGTCTAACAGTTAAGAGCCACATACATAGTTAAGTCTAACACTATTGTGACACTCTCAAACTACTCTTTATTCATACATCATGTTTTTAATTGCACTATCGGTACAAAATAGCTTCTGCAAGATAAACCCCTTGCTCTTTTGTAACTCCAAATCTAGGTGAATTTAGGTCAATAAACAAAAGTGATATTAGTAAATAAGTAGGTAATTAAGACACCTCCTCAAAAATATTACCCAAAAAAAAGAGATGTAGCAATTCAACGGTTTTTTGGACTGCTAGACATGCCAACAGTTGCCTAGAAAAAAATCCTAAGGATGACTCCTCTATGTACGGGGTCAAACGGTTTGGGGGTCGTCGAGGTTATCGTTAGGAACAAACTCAATTGCGCAATGCGACTTACATACTAACTGCATCCCTCAAAAATAAGTAATAAATTAATGTAGTTTTAAAAAATAAATAACAATAAATAATAAGGGGTTGAATACTATTTTCTTACAGCTCGTAATATAAATATAATTTATTACAATATTTGTTTATTATATTAGAATATGTAAGATAATTAAACCAACTTAAAGTGAGTTTAATAGGTTGGTACGTATCACACCTGTGTGGAACTTAATTTGACTTTAAGTTCACCTTTGAGACTTTAAAACGATGAGGAATAAAGGAAAGTGGAAACGGAAAGATCACTATCGAGGGGCAAAGGTCAAGAAGAAAAGGAAAACAGTGCAGTCGAGAGAAAAAACAGACACACACAATATAAAATCCTTTCTCCCAAACCCCGAACGGTTAATTTTCTATTTTACCACGAGACAAACCAGTGGAAGAATCGTAAAAGAAAAATGTCGGTCATTCGTTTAAACTTCAGCCTTCAGAATGACAAGCACGCCATTATGTCACGGGTACTTCGATCGAAGTTTTTATTTTATTCTTCATCTTCGACCTTTCTCTTGTCACATCAAGTGTCATCGCACACACTCACGAATTATTGTACTATAAATTGTCTGGTGAAACAGGAAAATCCGAACCACTAACTGTCATCGAGTCAAATTCAAAAGGCATAATAATGTAAATACGTAACATCTATGTATGTCCTACATAAACATAACCCTGAAATGGGGCACCAGTACCGGACTGCATAGTCTCGACCGTATACTCAGTATATATATAATTTCTTCTTGCATTTGTACTAATTCCTATTATAAACTACGTACAGACTCCAACTGGATTTAATTAGAATTACTTTTAGAATTATTTATTATGCATTAATATAACAGCATTTTCGGTTCAGGTGTATACATGCCTAGCAGTTATTTTTTTTAGTGTTTAGGTCAATTTTAAAAGGAAGTTCAACATTTATTGTAATATACAAAGCGCAATGTATGACCTAGTTATAGAGGACTCATTGCCGTATTAAGAAAACTTTTATTATTTATTTACATTTATTATTTACAGGTGTAATATTACACATACTGAAAAATATTTTTATCTTTTGTCAGTTTAAAATCTGTGCACCGAAAAAGTTTGTTTATTAACCGTAAAAATTTATTTTGTGAAAATCGGTCACCACTTTCTGGCCGGAGATAATCTGAGTTATGACAGAACAAGTCACAACAATAATCTATTGTAAATTAATTATGTACATTCAGTCCGCTTTCTCTTCGGAATCCTCTTTAAAAATCTGCGGGTTCAGGTTGGATCGAAAAGAAATCGAAAATTGCAGTGTCCGATGTGACATAACCTCAGTGGAGTGTCTTATTTAGCATGTGATTTATTAATGAGATGCGACATTGCCAGGAAACGTCCGCCTGGAAGGATGTCTCGAATGTTTTGTCTGTTAGTCTCGTAGGTTCCAAGTCGGTTAGACCACGTGACGGAACCACTGCAAAAGTTTTCAATGGCTGGACATGACGGGATGGACAGTCGGCAATATACTTGGTTAAATTAGATTTGACTCTCCTCAGGGTCAACGAATTCCTGTACTTGGCACCGATACCGTCTGTCCTGACACGAAACCTTCTCTCTAATAATTGAATTTTCGAAGATGTTCGGTCAGCATATGCGTACAATCCTAGAGCAAATAGTTGAAAACAGGAAAGCCAAATCGGATAAAACGAACATGAGAGGAGTTCAGGTGTTGAGTACTCGAGTACTCGGCACTCGGGTGAAAGTTAAATTCGCGGGTAAAAAGAAATGCTTTTGGCTGACAAGGAAAGAAGATGAGACGAACATCTTCGACGGTAAATTATTCATTACTCTTCGGACGAATACCAAAAATGACATTCGGAAAAAGTGAAACTTACGAACGGTGACAAAGGTGGCAGATTCGAAGGAGCCGCGTGAAAGGCAATGACATTGAAAAATTGCAAACACTTGAAATTAAGTAAAATAAGTAAAATAAAATCCGGCACACGCGTCCCCTATATAATCGCGTGCTTTTTTATTTGGGCAATTAAAAACGAGTGATGCAACTACTCAAATTCTAAACTAACACAAAGTCAAGTTTTACATTTAAATGCCAAGCGTTCAATCGAACGAGTGCAAAAGTCAATGCCTTCCAAATGTAAAATTCCTAAATAAATCAAGTTGGTCAAGTTGTGACGAATGTATTCCCTGCATAAGGAAGCTTTCAAGGGTGTTGAAGACCTCACAAGCTCGTACGTAAGAGCACCTGACGGATATCTGCCGTATAAGGCAAAACCAAAGAAAGAAGTACTTTGGTTTAGGAATGGACATAGGACGTAATTAATACGAAAGATGTACGTAGAATATTATATTAAAGTAATATTAAACGAAATGTAAAAATTGTTAAACTTAGGAATTGATTTAAACAAGAAACAAACACATGAAATTTTAGTTTCATGGTAATTTTATTAAAATTAAACTCGAATCAGGAGTGATTATTAATAGCAGTATTTCTATTCATCACTCTAACATTTAACATTAGACAATACCATTTATATAATATTTTTTGTAATTTATTTATTTATAATAATTATTACAATATATTCATTACAGATTACTAGTCATAAGCCTTGTGTCAAATTAAACATAGAATAACTTGACTTTTGTAACTTTGTGTGAGTTGGCGTCCTTTCCTCTCGTCAAATGAAGGTTAAGCTCAATGTACAATAAATTAAAGCATTAATAGATATGATAGTTTTCACTCAGGGTAATAAATAAGTTACAATTGTTTTCATAACTTTGCGGCTGTTCGTTTTATAATTTGCTATCGGTTATTAGTTTTTCACTGGGACCTAGGTCAACCCGATTTTTGTGTACTTCAACCATTTCCATCGAGCAAATGGTATCCGGCAGCTGTCATCTGTGACTCTATTATAATATATATTTGTTACGTAACTTAATAATAGACAAACGCGGAGACGCGAATCGCCATGGTAAAATAAGTAATTGTGCTATCGTTTCTCGTTTCAGTATATAAAATATTTTCATTAGTACCACGTAAAAATGAGGTGGATAAGTTACGCCATTTGCATCGGATTGGTCGCCATCCAACTGAGTTACTCGATGCCCGCTCCCTCAAAGGATGCTCTGAGCGATGTTAAGGTACGTACACCCTCACCATAACGACCCGTGATTAATTCATTAAAACATGATCCGTTTAAAACGATCAGAAAATTAATTAAACCGAAGAAGGCGTTTGACGTATCAATGGGTTAGACGTCTGACTCACGTCGAACTTAAAAATCGTACTTTCACTAACCCATAACTATAGAATTGCGTAAGAGGTTTAACTACTAGCACAACTGCCACTACTATTACTACTACAGCTACTACTACGAGTACGACGATCAATGTTACTCTGTCTTCACCGTCGTCATGTACCAGCCACGAGGAGCAATTTATCGGTGTGATCTTCTGATCACGTAATCCAGGGATTATGGTTATAATTATTCTAATTGGTGGATCCGTACCGAATTGTCCCATGGCTTGAAAATATTTTTCCCCAAATTCACGTTTCCGGTCGTATCCGGAAACCGGCAACAGTCTACCCCATCCAACAATCCCAGGGTGAAGATCGTCGACATGAATGAATTTAACACACAAAAAACGTATATCGTGTCGACCCGTTGTTCCTCGTTATTCTTCTCCCGTTTCACGAATGTTTTTGTTTTTTGTGTTTTTTATTGCCCGTTCCCGCGACTGACGTGATGAACCTGAGCCATCGAAAAGGAGGAAAACCCGTGGAAAAGGTTCGGTCGTTGTTGATACGCCTCAGGACGTCAACAAGGTCGGAATGCGCGTGTTTTGGCAACTCGTGGAAAACCGAGTGTCCCAAGCCAACACACACATACACATACACACATACACAAAGTCCCATTGGCAAAATGCGGAAATTTTCTGGCATTCTCCTTGGTTCTGGCAGCCTGAGCATTTTCTATTGTCCGTCGCCGCTGGGGCCCCGAACCCTTGTACCTGAATCCATAGAGTAAGAAACCGAGGCTCATCACGACTTTCTTCTCTCACTATAAGATGCCTGTTTTTTTTTTCTGTCTCGAATTAACCTTAACCCAATGAGCGTTGTTTTGGTGTTTCTTTTATATATTTCGCCCCGGCAAGGTCGGTGGGCGGTTTTTTTTTCGTAAAAAGATCCGAAAACCTGTCTTTTGCCCGAGGTCCATCTGGTACTGACCCGCTTTGTCCGGCGCGACTCTCCATTTTCTTCTTAAGGGACACCTTTCACCGGTCGGGCACCACGGGCACTCCAGGTCTCATCTTCATGGGTTCACATCATCCACGTTCACAACATGTTCTTATTCCAAATGTTATAAAAATTTTTATCAACAGGAAACTCTTCAAAGCGTAAATTCGGAAATACAAAATTCGTCTGCGGAAACGAGCAGCAGACATAAACGAACCGTAGGCGTTTTTAGAAGGATTTTTCCCGAATTGTCAAAGGTAAGATGATGGACCAGGAGGGTGGGTGGTAATTGGACAAGTCCAGTTGACAACGAAACTCATATTTTGTTAAAGTTGACAATTTCTGTATTTAATGGACCCAGAAAGAAAGTTGTTGAAAAATTTCCGAATGACCATCTATTTCAAAATTCATATTGACTTTTGATTCTGTCAACTTCGACAATGGCACGACTGCCGTGAAACCGAGTTGTCACATCCTCCCTGACCAAACACGCAAGTCCCTGCGCCGACTTTCAAGTACGAATTGTAAAATTCGAGCCTTAAGTAAATAATATTTGAAAACTTTATTTCATAATAGCACTAGCTGCAAACGAAATTTAACACGTGGGCATGTAGAACTTACAATTCGTTCATCTAAAAGTAGTAATTTCCAAATATAAATACCGGGATGTAACAATACATGTATTGTGCATTGTAAATAGTAGGCGTAATCGTATAGTTAATGAAATAATATATCTATAACTCTTTACTTACTGCCGAATAAAGCAAGAGTTTAAATACCTAATTAAACCTTTCCCTCCAAACTACATCTCGCTAGCATGAATACTAGAAAACTTTTAAGGGTTAATAAATGTATATTTATGTATTATATAAAACTCCTTAAACGAGGAAAATAATTTTCCACTTTGAGAAACTGGTGTCTTACGTGTGTCGAGTTGTCGTTTAAGTTGCGCAAACGCATAGAAGAAAACCTAGAAAATTTCTCGGTACTAAGGAAACGTTTCTAGCATTCGTAGAAAAGTGTAACAGTTTCGACACTAAATGAATTTTTTTGGAGTTTTTGGAGTTAAAGATCGAGGGTTACTCCTCCTGCAGGTCTCATGGAGATAGATTAATTGGTGGTTCGCCGTAATTGCTCTTGTAATAGAGACACACTTAGCCGTTCCTGTATTGCACCTGACGTCTGTACGTACCTAGTTTCTATTTGTCTAGGTTCCCGCACTTCACGCTTGTTCACCCGGGGCAATAGTTCGTTCTGGAACTATCACGGCTATTCTCTCTAATTTATAAATCACAGGGTCTGTCAGATCGGACTGACAAGACCTCGAATTTACTTCATTTACTTCACGTCACTTCGACTTCGATTTTGAAACAGTTCTATTAGCATAGTTGGAAAACTAGGAATCGGATAAGACTCCTGGTGCAACTCCTATAAAAGTGTAAAGTGAATAAAACGCACGAGGAAAGTGCATTACGTGTCTTGTATACTTCTTTCGACTTACATAAGTCAGCCATCCGGTGTCTCTCAGCTGACATGCCTAAACAATTTTCACCAATTCTACGGATGGTATCCATCCGGAGGTGGCGTGACGTCATAGGTACAAAGGAAACAAAAAATTGTAAAATGTTAACTCTTTCAGTTTCCTCATTGCGAACAAATTTTCAGCGTATTACGCGCGAAAACCAGTACCCGTCAAGTGCGAGCCAAGACTTATGGATTTAACCTACTTTTCTTGAGGTATTTTTTACCTGGCCGTAGATGCGGTTCGGCCAACGAACAGCGCTCGCAAGCACGCAACATTAAGAAATTAAAGATATAATTTGTATAATTTTATGCTTTGCGAATTTTGTTCCTCGAAACCGTTCGAAGAAATTATCTGCGAGAATTGAGTATATTCATGCGGGACCCGTGCAACGTTAATCAATCTTCTACAGGATGTTATCAGGTACGAATCGGTCGAGTGCGAGCCTTTCAGGTTGCCAAACTGTCACTGTTCATTCACTCTCTCGGAGAGAGATAATATAGAATTTTAATGTTAAACAAAGTTTCTCGCGCTGTTACACAAGATGAAAATGTCGCAATTTTATTGTATTTGTGAGTTTGTGTCAAGTTCAGGAGATGAGTGGCGGTTCCTCGGTCATCCCCCCGTAGAATTCGCGATCCGTCTCATTTGGTCGTGCTCATCCGCGCGATTTCTCAATTTTGTCAAATTCGTAGAACGGATTTCAACCGTTCATCTATCTAATTACACGTTAGCCACAGTCCCATTAGGATTCTTAACCGTGAAGTTTTCTTAAGAAGCTAGAAAAAACATATTCACCGAGTGAATCCATTCTTTGACGGACGCCATTAATCTTGTGAGTTGGATGTTTGTCCGAAAAAGAAAATGGCAGGAATCCTTTTCCGGTCGATCGTAGACGCATTATACACAGTTCTCTAGCGCTGAACGTAATTAAAAGAATGAATCTGGAAAAATTGTTTTAAATACGTTGAAGTGAAAGTCTATTGTAAATCAATTAGTCATTGAAGACAACGAATGTTATGTAGAGAGAGATGTATTCGTTCGCGTATTTCGCCCGCGTACTTGGCCTCCTCGGGAGTTCCCATTTGAATCTTCCTTTTGCCGCATCCGAACTTTCTTTTCTTCTTTTTACCGCCTCATAAGACATCCGTAGAAATAATTTTTTGCTTACACCATACCAACTATGTTTTTACTCTTGCAAATAGGACTGTAGTACAGAGGTAGCAAATCACTCAGTTTGGCAATTGGCCACCGCAAGGTTCTTACTGAACGACCGCAAAAATGAATTTTATAACACTTATTAAATCCGAAATTGTGACCAAACCACGACCCCGTTCGAATTTTTTGATTTTTATGCAGGAAATGTGTCCTTCGTTGTTTGCCTTGGCTAGAAAGGAAGGGTTTAGACTGCATTGAACGTGTAAAAGTACCCGTGAATGGTGTCGAGTACCCAAATATACGATTCGATACACATTAACTATGCAATAAAGGCAATTCTCACGTCACCGTATCTGGCATGTGTCATTTGTAGTGAATTTTTCTTTAATAGAGTCTAGGGTCAAACTTTCTACTTCACCCACGAGTATGAAATGATTACAAAATGTAGAAATGTTAGGTAATTTAGTCTATTTGGACGAGTTCTAAACCGACCCCGTACCCCGAAGTAAGGAAATGGAAGTCTCTGTCCTACAGTTCCAACGAGAGATGTCGAGGGATGTGGACACCCGAGTGTCTAACACAACACTCTGTAAATAATAAATTAAGTTAATGACAAGAGTTTAATCACCAAACAAGCGTTTCGATTGTTTTGTACCAAATCAGGTGCGACATGTGAGACTGATGACGAATGATGTCCAACTACCTTAAACTGATTTGTTCTTAAGGCTGGAATTGCTCCTTCAAGGTTGTCTTCTCGATATGAGAACACGCCATTAAGTAATATTAATGGTGACTTGTCGTAACCGTGCAAAAAGAGAGCGATACCCGGTACCGTACCGTTGCAACGAGCACAACTTGTCTTTCGTGGGTCCCCCCTAAATACGAAACTTGACTTTAACCGAAGAAAATGTGAAACTGGCAACAGAAAACAAATTAAGCGAGATACAACGGGGAAAACCCGGGTCACCTTTCATTACAACTGGTACCTTGATTGTAGATGATAGACGATAAAATACAAGAGATAACCAGAGTTGTGTTCAGAGTCGTCGGTAGGGCCGTTCTTAGCGGCGGCGGTTTGGGTGGCAGCAGACAGTCGGGAAACAATAAGGGGAACGACGACGACGATTCCAGCAGGAGAATTTCCGTCGTTTTGCCAACGTACCCGCCAGACGAGGATGAGGAAGAAGAAGAAGCAGAAGACGCAACCGAAAGTGCGACATTGGAAAATTCCACGGGCTCGGAGGGTAGCAAAGACAATTTGATCTCACCCGAGGACGACTCGTCGAAGGAGACGAAGAAGAAGCGAAGCGTCCGCAATACCCAAGGTGTCTCTCTCTATTTATATACCCTATAAGTTTCGTTTTCGAAAAACAAAAAAAGCGCAAATAAAATGCGACAGAAACGAACTATCTGAAAAAAAAACACAAAATCCGGTTATAACGATTCCGGAAACGAGCTTTCTCGACGCCATTGTGGTCAAGCATGAATTAACAAGAATCATCAAAACAAAAAAAAACTCTGGCTGAGGACCCAGGAAAAAAACCAAATTCATTTTCGAGCATGGACGACAACATTCACAAAATCATCTATATACCATACATACCATACAAACATACATACATACATAGGCCGATGGCTGAAAAGGCACATAGAGTCGCCTGAGAATCGCTTCCGTGCAATAAACTGATCTGAAAATCTGATTTGCACGGAACACATTTCTATTTATTTATTTATTTACTTACTAATTGGCATGTGCTACTATTTATTTTTTTCATATTATTTTTTACTATTATTTTCATTATAATTGGTGGCTCCTCTTTTGTGGTTTTGTTTTTCATTGTTCTACCTTGTTTCCCGTCTTTCGACGCCGCGTCGTGTTTCGTCATCGTACACACGTACATAAGTATATATGTATATGTAACTCACCATCGCGTGTAATGTGAATAGAAAATGAGACAAGGCTTTACTTCTTTCAGTCAGTCATTCATAGACGCGAGTTAATCCCCAGAATAATGCCCTTTACTAAATGCTTCCCGTTTTTTTCCCCTGAGGAATTTAGTTGCTGTCGTAAGTATGAGCACCAAAACAAGTTTCAAGCTCATGTAAAATTCCACTTTTTTAATAATTTGTGACCACGGGACCTCGAGCTCTGCTCCCGTAACACACATAATACTCAAAAAAAAGTGTGCAATTTGACTTAATTCGACTCGGTCAGGTCGCTACAAAGTGCAACATTTAAGTGGATGACCCAAATAAAAGTACGGCCACTCGACGCCTTACCCTGAAGGCACCACCGGGGTAATACCCAGCCGGTAGGTGGTAATTACGAAAATAAAAAATAATCAGGCAATACTCAAATAATATATGATAATATTATTACTTTAATGGTAACCGTAGGTGCGGATAAAAGAAGTTCAAAATGTTGACCTTAAAGTTTCACTTGACTCGATTTGACTCGATGACCGCGTGAGAATCCTACGTGTACTATGTATTTGTCAATAGTTCAAGTAGCTTTAATAGTTTTTATGTACGCCAATTTAATGTCCCCATCTCGTCGAGATAGCCTTCACGCGTTGACTTTCCGTTACCTTATTATATACGATTATAATACGTTTGACTTTCAATTTGCTTTACTTCAGAACCCGTTTGCTACCGCGTACACCCTGACACTTTCCAAAGATTTAATTGAATAATATTGAAAACGAAAGTTCACTTCTCTTATTAATTTTATTTAATTAATTAACAACTGGTCGGGTATTGTTTCTCTGTGTACCATGTTAAAAACTATTGTTTGCTTCGAAGCGAGGCTGAGTTGGAATTTCTATGTACTCAAGCACATACGAATTACATATATAAATATTTATTACAATTAAGAATTTATGCAGATCTAAGTCACAGACACAGTCTAAGGCTCTGCGTTTGTTGTACACAAAAATACGTAAATGGGTAACAATACATCGAAATGTATTTTTAATAAAAAAAAAAAATTGTGTACACTTCGGTATGAGGCGTACAATGTCAGTGTCTAGTCGTTCCCCAGGCAAAAAACTGTATATTTTATTAAAAAAAAAATTCACAGGAGGAGAGATAAGTTCGATTCACCTTCGTTGATGTCTTAAAAACATTCTTTCGATGCATTTACCAATTAAAATCCAGGTTTCGATTGAATAATACCTGGTAAAAGTCGTCCGTCCGGTGATGTCTAAATAGTAGCTTAACTTGACCGAATTGAGAGAGAGAGAGAGAGGGAAACAGACCGTCAACTAGAAAATTGAACTCGAAAATCCGAAAAAGAACTATTATATTTCAATTCATAAATTTGAATTGCAAAACGGGTCTTCCCCTCCACCATCACCACCCCCCTCCGCTACCACTGCTCCTACTCCCCGAACAAAAAAATCGAGATTTACAATTTAGGAAATATCGCGGGAGTCGTCCTCTCGACCGCCATTATCCGAAAGTTCGGAGAAAGTTGAAATTGTCGTACATGAATATTCAAAGTTTTTCTTTTTTTTAAGAAGTGCATATTTCATGTGTGTCCATGTAACATACCCTAACTATCATTCAAATCGCAAACATTTTGGTCAAATTCTGAATGGCCCATCCTTAAATTTCATGTTCGTAACACTTCTAACACGTCAACCTAACCGTAACTGGTTCACTCTAACCAACCGGATTATCTGTTTTTTTTTTATTCTAAAACTAATTACCTATTTTTTTGTTTTTCGTCTCTTTAGGGAAGCGAGGAATCAAACGTTCTCACTGAAACACAAAATAAAGAAGTGCGAGTACCTTTCGTTCAGTCGGAAAACGATCTTCAAGCGGCAGCTACAGGAGGTAAGGCATGAGCTGGGTGCAGGACCTCGGGACTGCAGGGTTCCCATACAACACAAAGAGGTATCTTACCGGTACCTGAGTCTTTGGCTGTGGTGAGCAAGCAGTCGTAAGACCAAACGTGTCTGACAGTTTCATTGTTCGGGTGCATTTCTCATGCCAAACTCAAAACTTCTAAGAATCAGACATTTTTGGCACGCGTGCCGGTGAAACACCGTGAATGCATTCTGTACACCCAACGACATTCGTTTCCTGACAAATAGTTGGCAGTTGGAATAGGCCGTGGAAACAGGAGAAGTAAAAAGTGGTCTCATGATGTGCGGCAATCAATCATGTCAAATAGTACGTTGCAGGAGAGATTCCCTTGCTAGGGACTTAGTCACAACAGCGATTGTCTCTCACCATCAGATATTATTACCGACTGATAGTTTTTCTTGTTTAGTATGATTCGTCATATGTAGAAACGTTTCTTAAAATTCGTAAAACTAGTCTTTGACATCCCCGCATAAGTAAGATAAAATCCACGCCATATTGTATATGTTTAACACGGTATTATTATCACAACTCATTTATTATACTTATGATATTATTATGTCAGAACCGTTATACCGAGTTATAAACTGAGACGAAAAGCTTACTCCAATAAATAACGCTTGATCGACACAAAAAATGTTAATTATTACCCATAATAAAATGCAAATAAATAAACATGTATGCTAATCACGATTTTTTTAAATTATTACGTAAGTTTTTAATATTATAAATTTTTTAAAATGGAAACAATGTTATTATTTTTACATAAAAGTTATTCTTACACATTTGCAATGCACATGTGTTTTTTATTAATGTTTTCCGAGTCGCATTCCATGTCTTATGCCTCATTTGGTTGCGTATGCGTTTTTCAGATGACAATGAGAACGCAGAATCTTCCCAAGAAGAACTCAGCGAAGACATTGAGATTTCAAACACCGATGAAAACTCAAGAAGCAAAAGACTAGGAGTTTTTGGCAATCTCTTCGGAGGCGGTGGTGACAGCGGCTCCGAAGGAGGTTCTGGAAATTTCCTGTTCGACATAATCCGGGTAAGTATCCCACCTGATGGATGAGAATTTACCGCGACTGTGGTGCAACTATGGTCCAAGTTGGATGAGGACAAACCTGAAGGGTTCTAACCAGCTGCCGGACGAAGAGTGAGGGAGAGAGGACACTTGGAGCGGTCCGACTTCTTTTACTTAACATGAGACTAATTATTTTAACTTTGCAATGTGTTACCAAAGTATTGTTAGATCATTACAGAAGGTCATTACCAGAAACCAGAAGGACTAATACACCTACAGTTTGGTGTCGTGACACACAAAGACATGTTCTTTATTATACACAATAGCAGCGTACTACCCGGACGGCACAGGGAACCCTTAGACATACATCAGACCGCTGTACGACAAGACATTGACAGTCCTAGACTTAGTGGACAGCAGACTGACCGGAGACAGTGTACCAGGACAAGAGTACCGTTACGTAAAATCCTTACCATACTTTTTGTAGCACTATAGTTTGTTTAACAGACATTCAAGTACCTCGGAACAATACAATTGCTGCGAAGTAGTTGAAAGGGATATTAGGTGTTAAATGACTGTTCCCATTTTCCGTATAAATCTGTTATTACCAGCTCTAGAGGTTAAATAATTAACAATTAAATAAATTGCGTATCATTAAATGGTATCAGAAGTGCTATTGTATCGGCGACGGAAGACGACACCATTTTCACTGACAAGTGTCAAAGTTCTCCAGCACACATTGGATTTGAGTTCTAACGTTAAGTACAAGGTTAATGGACAGTAGGCATCGTAGGCATCGACAATCATGCAGTAAAAAAGAGATAAAAATGTCATAACGGGTAGGAGCAAACATGAAAAATGGCTCCCAGGCACGACACGACACGTCCAGTACCTGAAAGTTGGAAACGTCACTCGTTCAATGAAATGAACCACTTAAATCGGGAAAAACATTCCTAGATAAGAACCGAACTACAAATAGAACATGCAACGTGGTTTGGATAAAATGAAGTCCTTCCATGTTGCAGTTTTTTTTTTAATTTGGACAGGCACGACAGCTCAATGCATCGTGTAACAATTCGAATTTGATGGACGGCCCAAGTTTTTTTTCTTTTCTTTCCTTCACGGTACGAATGACTGAAATGACTAGACAAGTAAAACCGAACTATTACAGTTCTCAAGTCGTCTATGACGGTTACGAAATGTCGGTCAGGTCTACCTATGATTTCGATTCGGAAGTCCATAAATCAGTACTCGTTGGCCGTAGTTCGAGTGTTCTCCCATTGTGAGACGACGAAATGGCCCAAAAAGACTCGTCACAACCGTCGTTTTATGCAATTTACCACCGTTTTTTTTTTCTTTAAAACGGTCGCACAATTCGTTTTGCTAAGAGAATGCCTCGGGTACGATACGAGAAACGCGATGTCCAACCGTCGGGTTCCCGAAGAAATAAGGACAACAAACTTATCCCACAAATTGAACTTGTCCGCCATCTTGTAAAAAGGTTTGAAGACCAAAATGCCAATACTCGGGCAACATATAAATGAAAATAAAATCGAATTGCGAACTCTATAACCTTGGGACTGACTTTATTAACTTTATTAAACAAGTCAGTTAACAATACCACACAAAAAGTACTTCCGAAATTATCACTGAAAAATTCCTGTCCGAGGGACACTTGCTGTATGATTGCCTCTTTCATTAAAGAACCCGAGTTCTACTGGTACCTGCTGACAATACCGTTGGACTTTATACCCGTTTACACAACAATTAAAATTCCATGTTTGCCCTTCAATAAATGTAAGTTTCGTAGCCCATTGTAGAACGTTTGTCGAAAGCAAACACAAACGTCCACGTTTTCCACGGCAAATCCTCCGGTTGTCCCCCCGTGTAGCTACAATTCAATCACTCTCAAATCGTTGATTTGGTTCAAGGCTTTTGACAAACACGCAACATGCACACACACACACACACACACACATACACACACATACACAAATCGATTTGAAATCAATGTGATTAGAGATGAAATTAAAAGATTGATTGTTGGTGCTATTTAGAGGACCGCGGATGGAGCAGCAAGGGCAGCAGGCACCGTCTATCGTTTGGTAGCCGGAACCGCACCAAACACTGGCCTGAATGGCTACTCAGACGAAGAGATCTCAGGGCCTTATGGCTATAAGCCTTTTTCAGCGTTGGCAGCCCAACCCTCGGTGACATCCGACATCACGGGGCCTGCCGACACGACGGTAATTCAATACACCTCCGTTGTAGTACCTCCATTCCTAGTAAAAAGTAGCGGTTTGACATGATCAGTAGTGTTTCACACAACACCGAAAAATGGCCACCCATCGACCGGGTGTGTTTCATTCACGCACGCGTACTTTTTTTTGCTATTACTGATATTCACCACTACTTTTTCACAATATATATAATTATTCCTTACGACCACAAGGTGGCATGGGCCTGGTGTAGAAATGTAGCCGAGAGAGTATGACAGGGCTTATGTACGTTGACGGTTGAATGTTCATAGCGACTGGAGTTACGACAGTGCAATCGGTGCCGGTCGCCGACAGATTTGACACATGGGTGACCGATGATACGTATATTACATCTATGATAATGCGCTGTTTGGAGAGTGTGGGGGGTGCAAGCAAATATGAGCACAAATCACGCAACAAATTAATCTTAGTTTTGTTTCAGCAACTAACACCATCGTTTGAGCCACGGAAATCAAATCTTTTCGTATTTGATACGAATTCTTTTTAAAGAAATAATATATGACCAGTACATGTGTAATAATTCAATACAAGAACAAGAAGTGTCTTCGAAGGTACCTTACACTACTCAAGGTTCTTACTGTATATCAAAATCTCCTTAGCAATTCTATCGATCTCTCGTAGTCTTGGCATCAGTCGGACATTTTCGGTGAATCTCAACATTTCCAGTTTACAGTTACCACCCAACGCAGTTCCGTGAGGTATCAAGGCCATATTGAAGCAAACTAAAGCTCCGTAGGATTAATTTGTAACGTTGAATTTCTATTAAACCATAGCAAAACCCCGGGTCGTCGGTTGACTGCTTCTCCGTGAGTTTCATGTGACACTTTCACTCTCTCTCGACTACCCAGAGGCAAGGTGAATTGTCTCAGGTACCTTTCTGGGTGCTCGGTACTCGACTGTCATCGAGAAAACCACACAACGGAATATTATATAATATTATTTAAAATATTTTTATATTAAAATTATATATTCCACGTTTCATTGTGATATTTTTGAAAGGTCACTCTACTTAATCGGACCCTAAAAAATTTTAAACCAAAGTTCGGTAGTTGCGACAAATTTTAATAGAGTGAAGTAACTTCTTTTAGTGCGGTTGTCGAAAGAACTAATGATACGCGACACAAATTTTACACTCAATAAAAAGCCTTGACATTTTTTTTTTAAATCGTACATAACAGTTTGGTCGAAAATCTGTCAGTAACACTACTTTGTAGGCATCCTAGCTTGCTACATTTTGCTACGGAGAATCAGGTTCAAGGCGGAGACCTAAAACTCAACTCGGTACTTGGATACAAGTAATTAGTCAGTAAGTGTAACCGTAGATGAAGTGATTTGCTTTGTACTAACACCCGACACGAAGCTTATGGTCCCGGTTCACGTGTTCAATAACTTGATTAATAAATAGCAATGGAACAAATCCTGTGGAAGAGTCATAAGGTACTGCCACCCACACCCACCCGTGCAAAACAATATACGAAAAATTGCACGCGTACACAAAAGCACATAATTATGTGCAAGAAGTAACGTAATAATTTAGCATTGGATGCTAATTACAAAACTACAAATGTGGAATTCCTACGTTTAGTTAAAAAACCCGTGTCGTTTCGCAATTTCAAATTATAATTTTTTTCTTCTCCTTTTTTATTTTGGAAATAACTTTGTAGTTTTGTAATGTTGTTTTAGTTTGGAAAGAGATTTTGTCTTTCTTTGTTTTTAGGTTGTTGTGTTGTAACTTTTGCGTTTCAGGTCTGCAACAACATAGTTTCGTTTGGTTTGACCGTCAAAATCTCCGGGAGGACATTTTCGACTAACGCGAGGCCTAGACAAATGTCCGTGTGATCAGACAATTATCTAGGTGACCAGTTCAAAACGACGGTCGGAATAGATTTGTCAAGCGAAGTGAGGAACTTCCACGTGGACGAACGCATTGCGTCGTGCACACCGAATAGAAATAATTATCCCAGACAACGTTAGTTTTGAATAGGAATAGATAAGTTTTTCGTGTCTCGCCGTGAACCAATGTTAAGATGAAATATAAAGAATAAAGTCAACGTTACAAATTAGTCAGGAAGACAAATTGTTTGTCTCACGATGGCAAACTTGATGCAACCGTGACCGCTCTATTGTGCAACTTGTCTAGTTTATAAATTACCCTCGAATCGGTTTCTTATCGACCCATACAAGTTAGATGATGAGAATTCTAGATCGCTTAAAAGCTTTTTGCCCAACAAAAATCATTAATAGAAATATATGTTTTACCAATGTCGAAACCTGCGACAAAAAATGTTCCTTTTTATATGAGAAAACGGTCGATTTTGACTCCTATAATGGGTGAAATACCGACCTTTATCTATGTATACCCACTGGTTGGAGAGTGGCTGCGTCAGAATGACGGTATTTCGCTTGTTACGTGCTATATAGTTTTACACGGTCGGACATCCACACTGTTTGGGAAACCGTACAGGTGTACAGGTCTAAAGGTCACCAACAGAAAATTCAACTTCACCAGGGTCAAATTAACAAAAATACAGGTGGTTTGCATCCACGGCTGAATTGTCTTCATTCTCTCTTTTCCTTTTGTTTAGTTGGTAGCTGGAAGCGGAGCTACTGAACAAGAAGACGAAAACTCCAACGTTCCCGGCGACCAGGGACACTCCATCGATGATGGATACCAGACTGGAATTCCGGGACCGATCACGAGACTTTTCGTCATAGCCAACCGAGGAATTGCCAATTTGGTTCAGGACCTCATCCTGGTGAGAGACCACAGTGGACAACAAGTGTGATATATAGTTTTCCTTAATTTACCGAAAAATCCAACTATTTTCTTTCTCCTTTTCAGCGTCTGGCTCAAACAAGCGAAAGGTTAGTCAACTTCAAGGCTCGTCTCATCACCGCCATCATCTAAAACCCGGACCAACAAAACCTGAAAAAAAATTAGACTCAATCTCACAGACATCATCATTGAAACTTGATAACTTTCGACGAGAACAAAAAATGGCGAAGAAAAAACTGCGGAAAATAGGAAAATTGTTCTTTGAATTGCAGACGATGGAAGAGTTCCTTATTTCCTCCGTCCGGTCCTGGCGTGCCCTTCTCACCGCGTGTTCCATTCCGTCCGCGTCTGTTTCTGTGTCTAACGTCAAAACGGAGAGGTGCATTATTTAATTTATTTATTGAAAAGATCGGTTTTACAAGTTATTAATGGCGAAACAGGAAGAAAGGTGACCGGAAATCACTCGCGACTACCCGTTTCCTCCGTCCAACTGTAATAATTCCGATTCCTTCTTTTGGCAACATAACAAATTATCCAATCGAACATTTCCGATAATTACCAATTATTCGATTCGAACAACTTGACCGTAAAACGAAAACTATTAGGGAAATAGAAAGTGAATAGTTTTTAATACTTTTCGACACGGAGAAGTTTATCCTTCGTTCACTTGTAACTCTTCCTGAAAAACGGTTTTTCGAGTTTTTCGATATATCGATGCGCGATCGATATCGAACCCGTCTCTCAATTAAAGGAACAATTTTCCTATATTTATATTTATTTGTCTACGTTTATTTATCAACGGAGGAAGTTTTTTTTGTATTTCGAGAATGTGACAGAGTTACCGCCACAGCTAGTCAGACTCTTTAATATTTTTCTCATTTGCCGTTTTTCGATAAAATAGTTTTGTCGGACTCGAATGTTAATGCGAAACCACTCGCTCACCAACTATGCAAACTACCGACCGTCGCAACTATTCGGTTATGTAATTTATGTATACACTCCAATACCCAGACGCAACTATGTTTCCTCGTAGTTGTTGTCTCGAGCCCCCCCCCCTCCCAATACACATTCAAACACATACACATAGACGTACTTGCCCCTTCCCCCCGTTTTCTATTTCTATTTCTCGGACGTATTGCTGTAAATAATGACATGAACGAAAAATACTCGCACTTTATAATTATAGAATATTATTAACTTTTTTCCGTGAATATATGTAATTACCTATAATGCCAGATTTATTTCTGCTTTATTTTTTTTCTTCCTGGTCTTGAAACACGAAACGTGAACATAAATCCAGTTCGATGTTTTGTGTTCGATTTTTCGCCACCTCGTAAAATTTCGAGGAAGCACATGAACGCGAATTCTGGTTCTTATGTAAAATCTATGTATGTTGAAATTGAAATCGCACCAATTAATGGTGGGTGGCTCATTCCGGTATTCGGATTTTCTTCTGTGGGGCTCGGTGCCAACGCTCCTTGTTACTTACAATTGTGATGGTTCAACGGAACGTTTCCTACTTCCTCAGTTTTTCAGTTGTGAAGTTCAAACTAAATTGAAAGTGAATTTTGGTTTTGTTTGTTGACTACTCAAAGGAGTACTAGTTCGTTGAAAGGGTGCCACTTGTAGTAACCAACCAGTATCACTTGTAATTGTGTGAGCTTCGATCATTCTTGAACTTATTGTTACACCTACAAGCACCTGTACAACATTGATAAGACACTAAAAGTATAAGCTTACCCCATAAATTTATTGAGTTGCAGTTGATTTTGAAGTCCCGTGAACTAGTAAGAGACTGAATAATGTTTTTGTAAATCTTTCAGAATTTTACCCTAAACTTCTAGTTTTCTTAAAAAAGCCCACAGAGCATTAGCCACGGTTTAATGTCAAAAGTAACTGAGAAATGATTTTAACTACCCCTTAGGGTAATTAGCAACATTTGACAGATGCGCGGTAAAGGAATATCAAATGACAAACAAATATTTATATATATATAAAAAACGAAATTAGGCTATAATTTACAAAAATATAAAAGTCATTAATTAAACCATCCCTTGGGTGAGCACTTGAGCATTTTCCGACGTTCAACCTTCAACTCCTACGACCACGCTTCGATTCGTTTATAAATTTTATAATCACGCTAATACGAAAAAAGAAACCTGGCGCCATGTAAACACTATAAGAATGATAAACAACGCGAAAAAACATATCAATAGTATATGTTTTCCCTGAGGCCCACCAAAGCAGAGTTTATATTTTTTACACTATTAACAATTATTCATTAACTCGGCTAGGATTATGTTTTTGTATTCACAAGTTCACAAATATTTAAAACTCTTTTTTAAAAATACTTAAAATAGTTTTGTGAACGCATCGATAAAACCGTTACAATGGTAAAAACCGTCGAGGATTAAGGCAATTTTCACTAACGAGCAACATGAGTGAGCATTCGTACCTCAACAAAAACAAGCCAATTTAACACGTATAACAAATTATACATGAAATTATATCTGTTGAACAGCGTTAAACCTCTTTTTGCATGAAATTAGTGGTGTCGGTTTGGGCTAGGAGGAGGTGGAAGCGGATTGAAGTAGGTGCTTGACGGGGAAGGCGGACAAGAAGATGGGGTAGGCGGGGGTGGAAAAGGATCAGCATCGCACTCCGAAGCGGTTCCTCTGCTGTAGGTCATGTACTCGCTTTCGGTTTGTGGTCGATACCTGAAAGCGGAACATCCCCTGTTAGCTAAAGTCCATTACAAACGTTTTATTGTACTCAACAAAGAGAAATATACACACCCATAGTCGGACTCGTCGCAAACATCCGTGGAGCACGGAGTTGGCGGTGGTGGCTGGTTGATGACCCGGTAATGCCTGTAGGGTCTGTATCTAGCAGCGCTCGCCGAGCAGCAGCGACGAGATTCTGTTGTTGTGGCAGGAGAAGGAGGAGGGTTTAATGTCTCGGCTGGATAAACATTCGCTCCGCTGCACATTCCGTTCGATGTGGACGAGCTAGAGGCACCTGAACAACACAAAAGAAATTAAATTGTTTCTTCCCAAACCATTTGATCCTAAGTAACCCAATAATATTCTCACCGGTTATGTGATTCCTGTCGTAACTGTTGCTTGTGATGCTTCCATTAAACATTGACATTCTCACGGAATCTTGAACTTTAGGTTTCGGCATTTTCATGCCTTGAAATGGTTTCGGGGCGAGAGGGTCTCCCGCCGAGTCGTCTACTTCATCCGGAATTCTGCTGCTTCTCCTTCGATAACAATAAAAGGACAATCCAACGACGATGGCACAGGCAAAAATAACGCTGAACCACAAAACATAATTCTGAACGCCTACGTAAAGAAACATTAATGTAAAATGTAGTTCCAAGTGACATCGCCAATGTACAATGACAATGGTTCCTCTCAAAACATTTATATTTATTCAGGAAACAAACCTCTGTCGGCGTATGGTACTGGTGCTATATTACAAATGGACGGATTTTCGTCGGAACTGTCCTCACACGTGTTAAACCCATCACAAACAGCTGCCTGTTCAATACATTTACCAGTTCCAACACATTGAAATTCACCTTCTTTGCAGCATTTGGCCTCATCGGATCCATCGGAAGAATCTACAACGTTAAAAAATAAATGTATACAACTCAATGCTACATAAGAACCATTTGATTTTTACTTGGGACGTTCAACTGACCTACACAATGTCCATTGGGACATTGAAACTGATTCGGACGGCAGTTGGAACATCCATTTTCGTCAGATCCATCAGAACAATCCGACTGACCATCACATCTCCATTCAATTGGTATGCAATCTTTACCCCCAGACTTTTTCATTCCAAGGCAAGTGAAATGATCAGGGCCGCAGGAGGGCAAGTCCGAACACGTCCTGATGGAAAAAAATACTGTTTTTTAAAACTCTGACTCTTGGGATCAATTTTCCTGAATTAATGAGGTACGATTGACTAACCGATCATCGGTCAGAATTTGATCCAATGGACAAGCACATTTGCCTTTGACTTGTCTGAATTGCGGTTGCTCCATTATGAATTTATCCGGGTTCCTGCCGTTATCGTATTTACCATCAGAATCATCTAATCCGTTGTGAGTCTCATCAAAATCATTGTGAATCTCCTGCTGAAAAATGAAATTACTCAATGGTATCCCACAGCTAACCTTTCCTAATCAATAATATAATTTAAACTACTATAAAATTACCAAGTGGTTATACGATGACAAGTACTCCGATCTATTGTAATAAAGACCTCCTCTGTTTTGAATCGAATTGAAGGGATGAGAATCAACAACAATACAAATATGAGAGCATCCCGGTTTGTTCATTGCACTGCAAGGGTGACTTTTCAACATCTATTCAAAAAAAATCAACAATTAAATAAGAGAGCACACCACCATTTCATTATAATAAACAGCGGGATCAACACTAACCTTATGAGTCGGGGTTTGTACAGCCACAATATCAGTTGGCATAACGCGACTGAGAACATTTCTCCTATGTTTATTCACCTTTAGAAGTTCGTTTACAATTTTTATTTGTTCAATAACGTGAACGTCTTTCGGCACTAAATAAAGCATACTCTTCTGTATCGCTAAGCTTTCCACCTCCACTTGATTTAGCAACGTTTTCCTAAAATTAAATCACGGATGTAGTCATTTTTATGATCGCAAAATCAATCAGACATTCTGAATGAGTGTAACACCAACCTTCTTTGTCCCTCCATGTTACACATATCTATTTGATAAGAGTGAGCAAAGAATAGTAAATTTGATACCCTGTCGACGGCGATGGCTGTCAAATCTTTCAATTCATTTGCTATTAGTACTTTCTCCGAGCCATCCAGGCGAGACCGATATATTTTATGCGTTGTTCCGAGGTCCGTCCAAAACAGAAACCTGTTTACAGGTAAAATACAAATGACAATAGTGCATTCTCTGAAACTCATCAAGGAGTTGCGTTTCGTCATATGAAGCAAATAACTTCGATGTACTCACCCTTGTTCAGGATGCAAAGCAAGGTTCCTAGGTTTATGTGAAACATTCTTCAAAATGGAATCAACTCTCACGGTGGGTGAATCGATTCTGGTGACGTTTATAACGTCGGAAGTAGCACAGCTCCAGAACAACAATCGAGTGTAGGGATCCAAAGCCAGATCGTACGGATGGAAATTCTTGTCAGTTATACTGACTACGGTGGAAGTTTTTGATTCCGTGTCGCTGCGTCGAATAGATTGAGATCTGCCATCGATCTGAAATCATTTAATTAATTTATCCAATAAATACGTATTCACCTAATAAATGTACGACATGAAAAAAATTCTATTTGATACAGTTTTGAACTCACCCAATACAAGTATTGGGAAATAGGATCGAATTCTATTGCCCTGATATTTTTCAATCCCTGAATGGGTAGAATCATGTCAGGACAATCATCGGTGTCGGGAACTAAACGGTGAATTGAATTCTTCTGAGAAAACAGCAAAAACGTCTTGGGCTCTAAATAAATAAATCGTAAATAAATAAATAAATAAAGATACAAATTTTAATCCGAAATACTAAATAAACGTCATATTAACAGTCTGACTCACTTA
Source organism: Polyplax serrata (assembly GCA_037055365.1). Taxonomy (NCBI): domain Eukaryota; kingdom Metazoa; phylum Arthropoda; class Insecta; order Psocodea; family Polyplacidae; genus Polyplax; species Polyplax serrata. Next base: position 119,526 of record JAWJWE010000013.1, on the reverse strand, counting down.
TGCAAGTTTTATTGGTATTAGAGAGGTGGTAATGCATGGGGCAATGACACGAGTAACTGTCACCGGGCAATGGCAGGCACAAATGAGAACAACCACCGTTGTTAACTGCACATTGATTCCACCCACTCTGTCTCCTCTTGTGATAGACTAATATATCCGATATGTCTTTCAAATTACTATGAATTAGCGTTCTATTCTGACCCGTCGTTTTGTTAGCCGCTTCAATGGCGCCCGTTTCCCAATCGGACCAATATATGTAATCCTTGGAAAGAATTTTAACAATTAATAAGATCAAACGGTAACGTGCATGCGATTCGTAAAATTCATAATTTAAATGAATTATACTTGGTACTGAGATAATCCGGTCGGTTTCGACAAATTATCCTTTATTATCTTCCTTCTGTTGCTTCCGTCTAAATTACTGCATTCAATTGACGGTTTGCTTGATGACCAATACAGTTTTCTGTACTCGTCGTCTATTGTCAGTCCGTTTGCCCGCCCCACATTCGTCACAAGATCAATTACGTTTTTCCCATCCATTGTGGCTCGCTTTATAGTTCCCAATTTCGACCAATCTGACCAATACATATACCTAAAATGAAATGGTTACATTAGGTTTCTGTACTGAAGAAATAATTGCGTGGTTGCAAACACTGTGAACGAGTACTTACCCTTCTTTGGGATCTAAAGCAATGCTGTATGGATCTTCGATATCCTTCCAGATAAGAACCCGGCGTGATGTTCCATTCGTTCTAGATACTTCTATTCTTTTATTACCCGAATCAATCCAGTAGATATTGTGTGAGACCCAATCGACGGCTATGCTTTGAGGAATATCCAAACCAAATTCTACAATTTTCTCAACATCAGATCCATTGATATAAGATCGGGTTATTGCTTTAAGTTTTGTATCAGTCCAATAAATTCGTCCGTCGTTCTTATCAAAATCCAAACCGCTAAAAAAAACAAAATTATAAATATGATCAAGACGGTAAAACATTTTACCTTAAGTGTTTATATGTCTTTAATAATATATAAAAATTTAACTGAATTTAATTAAATTTAAAAGTAATTCAATTTTATTTACCTGGCATACTTAACTCCAGGCAAAGGTAATGTTAAGTCACTGTTGTGATTCTCTATGCTTATCTTTCCGATGGTTTCTCTTCTCGAAAATAGCAAAAACGCCTTCGGCAAAACGCACGTTCTCATGTTTGAACTTAACTCGTAATCTGTTCCACACAAAAATAATTAAATGAATGTGGATAAGATATTGGAAGATATAATAGTGATATTTCAACCTTACCTATCTGACAGTCACATGTGTAGTTATTGTTTGGTCGATTCAGGCACAAATGGTTACAGCCACCGTTGTTAATTGAACACAAATTTTTACCCTTATAATAACTTAGTTTAACAGCTTTCAAGTCCATGATGTTTGCGATTTGATCGGCCAGCATTTGTCTATTGTTCGAAGTGAATCTGTTCACTCTTTCAATACTCCTCTGGCTCCAATCAGTCCAATACAGATAGTCTCCAAGTAGGCTAAGTCCGAATGGATGTGAAAGATTGTCACTAATAATTTCTCTTCGGTCACTTCCGTCAAAACTGGAAGACTAAAATCAAACATCAATTTTATAAATTGAAGAAAACAAAACTTGGTATCATCATTACTCATTTATTGACATTAGTTAAATTTAGTACCTCTATTTTATCCGTTTGTGCGTCACACCAGTACAGTTTTTCAAGGTTTAGGTCCAAAGCAATGCCATTAGGCCACCCAAGGTTTTCGCTTACTAAAAGTCTTCTGTCGGATCCGTCCATATTTGATCTTTCAATTTTGGGGCTGACTTTGCTCCAATCGGACCAAAAAATTAAACCATGCTCTGGAGCCACAACAATTCCTCTTGGTTCGTCCAAATCTTTATTGATTAAAACCTTCCTATATCGTCCCTCTAAAGTGGCAACTTCTATCCTATCGGTACCGGTATCTGTCCAAAATAAATTTCTAGATATCCAATCCACGGCTATTCCATCTGAATTCTGCACTTCCGTTATTATGATATCTTCCTGTTGATCTCCAGAGATCTTAGCTCGCCTTATCCCTTTATTTCCATCATCAGTCCAGTAAATAAAGTCTTCAACCGGATCGTAATCAACAGCAATGGCGTGACGAATCCCTTGTAAAGGAAGTTTGAATATTGTGTAATCGGGGCAATCAAGGGATATTTTATTTATCCCGTTTCTTTGAACAACTATCAAGATCTCTTGAGAACCATTAGCGCAGGTGTATTTGTTAATTAATTTAACCCCGGTGGGACAAGCGCAGGTATAACCAGAAGGATCCGTAGATAACAAACATAAGTGAGAACATCCTCCATTGTTATTTGAACACGGAGTTTCCATTGGAGGCTGACGCTGAGGCTCGTAAGCCCTGACGTCGGCAGGCACATATTCACTATTAATTATAGTTTTCACCGTACTGTTTGACACACTTCTATCCAATTCGTAAATACACCTGAAACAGAGTTCTCTTCATTAATATTAGATATCTAGATGAACAACAATGAATAAGAACAATGAATACCTGGACTATCAAGCAGGAATATGAATATTTCAAGGAAAGGAATACTGGAGGGAAAACAAAAAAGCAGGATTTTATTACAAGGAAAATCTGAAGGAAACAATACATCCCTGAAAGGAAAACATATGTCCTGAATCAATATCACTGCCAAATATAAAGAGAACTCTGAAATTTAATCAAACTACTTACCAACTTTTCCAATCTGTCCAATAAATTTTATTTTGATAAAATGTAATACCATATGGGTAATCCATTCCAGTCTTGAGAATTTTTCTTTTATTTCTTCCATCATAGTCAACTACTGCCAGAAACTGTAGTTTACCATCCACCCAATATATAAGCTGCATAACAAACATTAAAGTGATTAAATATGATGTTTTTCATACAATTTTTGATGAGCAACATTGTGTTTACCTCATTATTATAATCCACACTTAGACCATTTGGCCAAAATATGTCATCACTAACAATAACTTTTCTTGATTCAATGGAACCATCCATATCAGCTCTTTCAATTTTAGGAACTTCACCCCAATCTGTCCAAAACATTATCCTAAAAAATGTATTACAGAAAATTGTATTGCACATCAATTTGAGATTTAATATTTGAAACCTGAATTGAATTTAGTGATATATACCCATCAAAATACAATAGTGCTATTGACATTTCCATGGGAATAGCATAAAAAAACACTTTCCCAAGAAAAGTCTGCCAATGTCATTAATAATAATAGTTTATTGGAACCAGATTACAATTATACTGAAAGATTTAATTTTATGCTTCAGGAAAGAGATTGAAACTTACTTTTTCATAGGAACCAAAGCTATAGCTCTTGGTTGATCAATATCATCCCAGAATAAAACCTTGCGATGTTTTGATACCAAAGAGACAACTTCAATTCTCTTTGTATCTCCATCAGTCCAATATAATTTCTGAGTCACCCAGTCACAAGCAATACCATCAGGTGACATAACTTGAGACTTGACAATAGATATCTGAGAATAAAAGGAAGTGTTCCATTTGCAGAAATTGCAACAATGTTAAACTTTCATAATATTTGTAATAATCCAAAATACATCCACTAAATAAATTATTGCTTACCCTATTGGAGGCATGTGTGCCATTGTAGTTGGCACACTGAATAACTTCCAACACATGATCAGTCCAACAAATTAGGCCTCTCTCATAACAAAAGTCTACTGCAACACCTTCTAGGTCCCTAATAATAACAGTGTCCTTAGCATTATTTTTTGTGACATTTACAATTCTGATATCCTTAGCTGTAATGTATGTCAGTAAATTTGGGTAACCTGTAACATTAAAATACAACTATGTGTTAAACCAACAGAAGGTTCATTAGTAACATAAATAATAATAACATCACCCGGGCTACGGGTGTCGGAGGAGCAAGTAACGTAGGGCACAATAATTATTTCAATCTTCAATTCCTTTCTTTATAATATGTGTTTAAGCAATAAAAATAGAAAAAAAGGTTAATAATATATAATTTTGGCAAGTTCAAGTAATTTCACATCGTGTTTTTTTCATCAGGAATACCACACTGTTTGGAAATCCAACAATAACATGAAAACAATGTTATTGTTTAATACAATTATCTTTAAACGGGCCGCCATTTTGGGTATAACAAACTTACCTTCGCTTAAAGTTAATAAATTTAGTATCTCAAATAAAAGGCAAATAACTATCATCCTATCGGATATTTAATCCCAGCGATGAATTCACTTTTCTTTTTCATAACTTAAAGTATTTATTAATTCCTTAGTACCCACACATCTGACGCCGGAAAATGTTTCTTTTTGTTTGTTCTCATCTGACACCACTCTTTCGTGTCTTTAGAATTTTTTTAAATAATCAAACTCGAAATGGAATGTCATAAAGATAGTCTCCACTACATTTTGACACTTACATATTATGGTCTATTATTCTTTGGTCTTAGTACCGTTTTTTCCACCAAATCATAATTTGAGAAAAACAATGGACATACTTATAGGACAGCTATAAAAGTCAATACCCCAAAAACGAACGTTCATTGATATTCATTATATGAATTGGCTTTGGCTATTGGCACTTATGCACTGAAAATTTTGTTAAACCCTTTCAACTCCTCCAACAGTAGCAAGAAAAATAAATTTATTCAAAACTTTTCTTAGGTTGGTACAATCAGTCCGCGGTTTCCAAAATTAATAGAATTTAACTCTTAACTCTTTTAGTTGTGTAAAAATGATATAAAGAATGAGCTTCAAATTTCTTTCATCCTGTCTTCAATATACTAAGTTTCAGTATGTCAACACTGAAAAATTAAGTTAAATTTCTTTTATTCCTAAAATTCACAGTTTAAGAATTGCATTTTTTTAATCATCTAATACTTCAGAAGTATGTTATTCGATTTAAGAATTGTAGTATTACCTATTAATAACAAATTATAATGAATACATTCTTGTACCCAACCCTGTAAATATAAAATAAATGTAAAACAGCGTACAATAGCGGTCAATGGTTTCAATAACCTTAATTGTAATGTACACTAATGTAATACAACTTGAAAGTTATTAATAACTTATTTAATATAATAAATCTAGTTGAAACCATAAGATTAGGTGACTAGATATTAATATTATAGATATATGTGAATAACAGGAAATTAATTAATAACATGAAGTTCTAAAATTTTAAAAAATTATATTTAGCATTAGAAACTTATTGAGGAGCCTTTCCTCTTCCAAAACCTCCTCTAAATTCCATTTCTCCTGTTCCAGCTCCAACATCTGCCTTCTTGTCAACTCCTGGTGTCCTTCTGTATGCACCACGGTCATCATTAGGCTTTGAGCCTTCTGATCTTGGAGCACTGGGTCTTGCCCTTGCTGTTTCTTGCTTAACTTGCCTCTTCAAAGTGGCAGGGACAATCTAAAATTACGTAAAATAGCGGCATAACAAATTGCTGTTTAAAGTAAAAAAAAATATAAGTAGTGTGTGAATTCTTGTTAATTGCCACGAATTTCCTTTTTCTTTAATTTAATTAAAAAATGTAAAGACTTTAATTACATTTAATTTAATTACATATTCAAATATTCTAAATACAGAATATTTAACTGAAAATGTGTTGTAAGACATTTAACATACACATGAAATAACACCAATAACGGGACTCTAATGACGGAGTTCAATACGTTAAAATTTAGCAGGAACAATTAAATAAAAAGGAACTTATAAATATATATACTAACTTCAGCAGGCAGATGAAGAAATCCCCTTAAATATGTTATTCCTTCGTTTGTCAAATACCAGTAATAATGCCTCCACGCAAACTGTTCATTTACATAACCTCTAGACTTTAAGCTTTGCATTGCCTTAATAACTTGAAGGTTTGGTATGTTTTCTAATTCCGGGTGTTTGGCTGCATGGAAATCCTTTTTTGCAACCATAACACCTTCCTTGAAAAGGTATTCATATATGGACAATCGGTTCTTTTTAGGCATCAACATTTCTAAAAAGAAACAATACACTAACTGTTAATTTTATTATATATTAAATTATATGAAAAATTTGAAATTAGAAAGGTCAATTTCTATGTTAGAACATTTTAATAGTGACCAAAAAACAGAGAATTAATGTAAGATGTAGATAAAATTCGTCGATAAAAATACACAATACTTACTTGCTAGATTGTTGTAACCACATCAACCATGGAAGGTCTGATCATAGAGGTTAATTTCAATTTGGGGATAGCAGTAGACGATTAAAAAGAATTTTGTTACTTAGTGGTCTTCGTTAGAAAAAAGTTAATTCACTTTGCTTCAATTATTAAATATATTAAAATAATTTGATTTTCAAATATAATTGTTAATAACTAGACCTTTGAAAAGTAGTTTAATTAGAATTTAGAACCTACATTCATAGGTCAAAGTTACATAGACGTAACATTCACCCAGGGTTGGCATCACTGTAAATCATTTTTCTTAGGCGCCAAGTATTCCAACTTAAATGTTTACATGTCATACTAATACCATTTAATATTATTTATTTGAAATATAAGTGTTAAAGTGTTATTCTATTTAGGCTATATAAACTTGGGACAACGTTATGGGATAAAATATCTATATCTTGTAAGTGGTTCTGTCACATAATAATTGAATGCATGCTGTCTTGTATTATTTACCCATGTTTCCAAAAACAGAATCAACCATTGCCTTTCTCCATTGGTCTCTTCTGTGCAAGTTATGAAAGATTTTCGGAAGCCCCTACTTTCTCTGCCCACCTTCACATATACTATTTTTTCATTCTTAATAGCATATCCACTAATCATCTCATTTGTGTAAGAGTAGAAGTGTGACAAGCAGCTTTAGCATTATTGACTTCATTCAATACCAAACCAAGGAATAGTATCATAAAAATTGGGAAATTTCGCTATACTCAATGACCTGATTTGAAATTTGGAAACATGATTTGGAAAAAAATGGTTATGTGTATTGTGGCTAACAGGAACAGATTAGTCTCAGACCCTTCATCAAGAAGATTCATTTTCATGTAACTTATTGGCTGAGTGCCCAGTTTCATTGTTTCACAGGTGCCTGACTTCCAAGTCAATGATTGTGTCCAGCTTTGATATAGAGAAAGCATAACTAGCATATATATAGATATATAGACAGCATAGAAGGCAGTCACTGTGTATCAAGCTTATTGGTAGTCAGTAACCAGTACTGGTATTACAAAACACTTATTTTCTGTCACAACTTTTTCACATTTTAATTGCGAATATAGGTAATTGGTAAATCATTACAAACATTTGTAAAGAAAATACCGAGAAGGATTTCCCTTCCTCTGACATGTATTACACTTACCAAAGGTGTCCACCATATTTCTTTTGTTGTAAAAATGAGTTCTATTGTATGTTATTAAGTAATAAATTTATTGTTTTGTGTTAATTTTGTAATTAGTGTTTGGTTAATAAGTGTTAATTTAGAGACAGGTAAGTAAATAGACTATTATGAATTGAGAGGAGTAACTTGAAACCAAATGAATAATATTTTCCAGGATAAATATATTAAAATAATTACCCATCTCCGAACAACATAATTAAATTATTACCATAAAAGTTGTTCATATACGGAGCATAAGACCACCGCACCTGCTTTGGATCAGCTATCAATTGCACTCATTTCTATTTCCACAGAACTTTGACAATTACATTTTATACAATACAATTCACTGACCAAAGTTAACAAAAGTTTTTCTAATTCAATAAACTCTGTGCTTTCTTTCAATAGAAAAAAACAACATCAACAGGAGGAATGTGTCTTTGTCACGTGTCATCCTGTTGTATTGAATAGTGTCAGAAAAAACGGATTACTGAATTACCTATATAATATAAGTTTCCACTTTTTTCATTATTGTGTTCCTATTTACATTTTAGAGTTTATAAAACTTCAGAGAATAATTCCAATTTATAGACAAAAAAATTTGTCATCATCGAATCACAGCAACGACGCTTTACCACTCCACCCAAGCAACGTGTCTACCTGTACGTTTCTCTTTACATAGAAACATTATCGGTTAATACGTTCCGTAAGCTTGTAGGTCAAAAACCGGCCCAGTCAATGTCTTAACTAGGTCATCCCGTCTAGTAACAAAGTTCAAATAATACGATACATGACGTAAACGACCACGTGATTCTCTCACTTATGCTCATGTGCGGTTTTCGAAAATTATACAGAACAAGCTTTCTTAAAAAAAAAAGAGAGAGAACTCTTCGACTAAGCAGAGCAATAAACATTTGCATACCGTGCAAAACAAAGTCAATAAGTGCCCTACGAAAGAATAACCGAACATCGGAATTTCACTCAAATTTGGAAAAGTGATGTTAACGAATACGTGACTTGAGTTATCCCAACGTGTGTCACACACGACACATAACAAATTAACAAAAAATTTTCGTTTAAAGAGAAAATAAAAAACATCGAGAGTATTGATTTGCTTAATCCAAACGTAATAATACAATAGAAAGCCACAATTCTGTCGGAATAAAGTTATTACATACATAAAAAAACAAAATCGAGCTACCATTTTAATTTTTTTGTTTAAACAGTAAATTTAAACCCTAGTTGCAATAAATTAAATAATTATACTTAATAATGAGACTAAAATGATTTCACAATCACTTTTCTTTATTTATATTTATATATTTATATATATATCAGTATCAGCCTTTTTTTAAAAAAAAATCAATTTAAAAAGCAAATTTCAATCCGAGAAGTCAAAGTTCGGGAGTAGTAAGTAATAATAGTTCGAAACTAACCTAAACTCAAGACACATAGAGAGAGAGAGAGAGAGTAAGATATTTTTTCAAAAAGAGACATTTGTACAATACTGGGAAAATTACGTGAGAAAAACTTTGGAGACTTAAATACTTTTTTGTATAAATCAAAATACAATTTTCCCCCGCATCGAGTACTATTCCCCCCCATTTCCTCCTACGCGGCAACAAACAAACAATCAAATTAACAAACAAGACAAAGAAACTCAATTTCTTTAGCACCTTTCTGACGCAGAAAAAAAACTCAGGGTGGGAGTCCCATGGAAACGACATTTTCATTTGTCAGCCGATTTACCCGTCTCTTTTTGCTCCGGTCAAAATTTTGCGCTCGGAGCGTACAAGTAAAAAAAAAACAACAGAAAACTTTCCCGGAAAATCCGGCGCACAAATGGAAACGCTGAAATGCTCGTTCTGCTCATTCTTAATAAGTCTTCATAAAAAAAAATTATGAAAAATAATACTTGACGACACAACACGTTAATTAAATGCACATCGTTTGTATTCTTTCTACTAAATGATAACATTCATTTTATTTTTTTGTTAACTTTTAACTTTTAAATCTCTTCCGATGTGTGTTAATCGTAATAATAATAATAGTAGTAGTAGTAATAATAATAATAATTATTATTATAATTAAAATTGTAAAAACCCGTAAAAAATCATTCTGGAAAGAAATTATAATAGTAATGATAATAATAATTGAATAAGTACAACCTTTCAGCGTCGTTCGCCCTCGAGGAGCGAACCTTTCGTTTCCGATTAGTAAATGTAGAATCTCCAATAACTGAATATTAGAATCAATAATTCTTAATAATTATGTACAAGCTTAATTCTAATATGTTTATTTTCAAAAAATAACAGTGGAGTTTTGTCGGAGGGAGTGCGTGCGCTGTCTCTCTCTACCTGTCTCGCACACACGCAAACACACCCGCAACATGCTTTATATATAGATATTGTGTTTCAATATATAACTTATTATTGAGTATTGATGTACACCTGTTTGAATGTTTCACAACGAAGTCCAACACCTTGATCGAGTTACAATTTAAGTGTGCCGCACTTTCGTGTACATCCGGTGTAATTCCGTCGATTTTCCTCTTTCCGCCTAAATACCTACTGATTGCTCTCCGGGCATCAATCATCATCATCATAGTTAATATCATCGTCATCATCAACATCGTATCGCAGTTATGCATGTGCTCAACATTAAGCCCGAGTTTCGATTCGCCGATTAGAAACATTTTCCCAAAGATAGACAACAGTTATGTGGTTACTCCGAATTCATGTTTAACCTATGGATAGTTCGGGTTTCGTAAGTCATGATGTGGCCTTTAATTCCGGTCGGTTCTGACATGCCTAGAAAATTAAGAAATACATGTAGCAGACGCCTAGTTTTTTTTGATCTAATTAGTTTTCAAATGAACATCGTATTAGTCTCTGAGTGGGTTCCGTACATGCTTTTGAGTTAGTCGCCTGTCGGTATGTGTGTGTGTGTGTGTGTGTGTACTTGTTTCCTTTTGAACTGTACTTATGAACGGCTTAAACTGGCCTGCACTAATCACGTGAAGGAAATGATCAAATGAATTCGTTTTGAAACGTATTTTTCTCACGCATTTGGAGCAGGATGAGAGAAACGGTTAAAAACATAACTTATGGCCATCATTTTGGTAATTAGACTCTTAGGTATCGATTAAAGTTGGTCCGAGACGACTCGCCCGACCCACGATTGTTTTTACTGAAACGTGTCGCCGTCATTACCCACCTGAAGTAACATGTTTGCGAAATTCGAGTTGGTAAATTTAAAATGTCTTTTATCGTAAAATTTGAGTAGAGCCGGACTGTACGGATGTCGGTCCTTGAGATGCAAATAGTGGACTTCTGGCTCGTTGGTCGTGTGCCCACACTCCTCGCAGACGTACATCTGGTGGAAAAAGAGTAGAGCTCGTTACCTGAGCGAAGGAGGGTGGTTTTTTGGGGGGATCGGACGCACCAGTGCTGTCACTCACCTTTGTTCTTCTCTCTTTGTACGCGTACTGATGCTGTACTCCGTGAACCTTGAGACAGTGTGATTCTAGAGAACATCTTTGTGTGAAGCTCTTCTCGCAGAGGTTGCACTTATAGGGACGAACACCAGTATGCGTGCGAGTGTGACGTTTCAAGTCGAACGTGTCGTTGAATCCTTTTCCGCAGAAGGTGCACAGGTAGCGCTTCACATCAGAGTGACATTTCATGTGTCTATTGAGCAGTCTTTGTAGGGAAAACGATTTGGAGCAGACGCGGCAGGAGAATCTGAAAGTTACCAAGAGGGTTAGAGCACTGGAGTGTGCATCCTGGAGAGAAGGTACATCCAGGTGGTGATGTACTCACTTCGTTTCGCCGTTCTCTTTCTTTGTAATAGCAATTTTACTTGACTTTTGTTTGTCTTCTAAGTGTCCTCGCCCCGGACCGGGGATGTGATCATGATTTGCCAGCGGGTTCTTGATGCCGTGACCTCCGTTCACAAATTCAATGTGAACGTCTCCTGTGAGACCGAGCTGTAACGATTCGCATTCAAATTACGACACGTTCTTCGAGGCAGTAAAACTTACCGACACCGGAAGTTAAAAAGTACAGTAGGTACCCTCGACTGAATGGTAGCTGTTCTAACTTGTAATCCTGGTGGTACAATGCTCGCGGGATCGCTGCAGCTTCCGGCAGAATCTCTCCGACCGTTGACAGATCCCGGGGAAGAAAGACTTCCATCGATGCCATTGTGATCGATACTACCTGTTGATTTTTCATTAATTTTATTTAGCATATTTTTCTCATTTAGACACTCATTTGACACGAGACCGGTGAACGTACCTCCAGGTGAAGTAATGGACATCGGGGGACTTTCTAAATTTCCGTTATTGAAGGAGATTCCAGGAGAGAGCATAGAATGCGCTGATCCAGAGTTATTAGTACCGTTATTATTATTACTTTTGTTGTTGTTGTTGTTGCTGCTGCTGTTGTTGTTGGTGTTGTTATTATTGTTGTTATTATTATTATTAGAGTTACTATTACTATTTGTATTGTTGTTGATACTTGGGTTACTCTGTTGAAGTTGCACTTGAATTTGAAGTTGTTGCATATGTGATTCGCTATCGTATTCCTCGTTATTTCCGAAAACGGAACTTTTTGCAAACTGAGGGGGTTGGTTCGGGTAGTTTCGACTCGATTCGTAAGATCTTGGAAAGGAACCTGCAGTGAAAATGGAAAGCGTAAATTAGAACTCGTTTGCAAAAGTAAGGTTGGGTCCTGTCTGTCATCAGGCTCACCTAATACGTTGTTGCTGCAGTGCTCCGGGAAAGGGTTCACACTGGGTTCGACTGGAGAAGGTACATTTACTTCGCCATTGGATCCAATTGATCCAATCGGACTCATGTCGGGTCCCATGGGACTGAGAGAGTCGTCCTCGAGCAAACTCTCCCCGGTGGAACCGTAGCTCTGCCTTATGTCACTCATCCGTCCCGACTTTAATAGATCGTTCAGATTGCAATTGAGTTTATTATCGTTTTCGTTGAGTATGGCCAGTTCGTTGGCCAATTTGACTGCATTCATGTCGAGTTTGTTGTTCATTTTTTGGGACAGAATCTCGTCGGGCTCGATCTTGAGCTCGGTGTTGAGAAGTCCAAGTCGTTGGGTTATCAGGTCTTGGTCGGAAGAAAGAAGATTGTTGGCGTCCATATTGGTCACTTGGTTGAGTTCATCGTCGGATGGTAAGCGCTGCAAGAATAAATCAGCGGCGTCCGAGAGTGTTTCCAAGAGGGCATTATGATCTGCTGGACTGGCAAATGTCAAGGTTGCCGTGAATTGAAGAGGATCAACAACAGTCCCGGTGGCTAAGTCCACCATCATGCTGTCAGATATATCATAATTTGAAGCTGGTAGAGCGTAGGCTGCCATTTCTATAAATTTTAATAAAAACAATTAGTGGTGTCACCCGAAAAAGAAACCGGTGTTTCACCGAAGGCTATTTCACCTCGCATACCTTGCAGAATTTCTTGACCTGTGTCACAGTCCATGGGCAACGTAGGTCCACCCAAGCTATTCACTGCATAACTAAAATTCAGACACAACACCGTTAATGGAAGCTACACAAAATCGAAAACGTCACAGGTTGAGTTAGATACCGACCTATTGCCTAGATATTGTCCCGGGAATCCATTTTTGAGACTTTCATAAAAGGGCGGAAGAGACCCTGTTGGAGGACTCGAAGGACCGTAATTTCCTTTGTTGGGACCTCCCGGATTCAAACCTCCGCCACCTGGATTTAAACTTCCCCCGAGACTTCCTCCCGAGCAGCCAGATAAGCCTGTCAACAATCACAATGTGTATGAGAACCTGAAAGAGCGGTTGTGAACCTGTTTTTATCCAAGTCAGGTACGTTACCTCCAGAAGAATCGCCTCCCCCGCCGCCATTGTAACTAACACCATTCCCTCCACCGCCACTTGAATTACCAGAATTTCCCGAACCACCACCTCCGGCGGCTGATGTTCTTCCATGTCCAGCAGCTGCTGTCATAATAGCTCCACATGATCCATTTCTTCGTACTGAGAAATTTTTAAATGTATTTAATGGACGACTTTAATTAACACCACAATTAAGGCACTCTTAGGTAACATAAAATCACAATTTGGTTTCACACCTGGACACACTAGGACTTCTTAATGAAGACAGGACGACTGCTGTTATTTTTTACCCCAACCCTCATTAAGGGTGCTATATATTGGTCAAGGATGTGCGCCTGGACTAACACCTGACTTAATAGGTTTCTCACCTGGAAATGCGGAGCAAGTTCCCGTTTCCACAGCAAAATTAGACGAGTTGCTTCTTTTTCTCTCGGCAGAAGACAAGTACCCGTCTCTCTCGGATATATAGTTCGGCTGTGCTCTTTCTGTTCCGTAGAATACCCCACCCGACGGCTTTCGACTCAGGAAGGCCAATTCTTTGATGTTCTTCTGCTCGAAATAGCGCCTGTTCAATCTGTCATTGTTGAACAAGCCTGGTAGTTTGGAAGCCGCATTACCCGCGACGTCTTTTCTCAATCCTGAAGAAATGTGCCCGGGGGGGAGAGAGGTAGAAAAAAGAAAAGAATGTTAAGTTTCTGTCACGAAGTTTTGCTTTCCGTGAATGACGGAAAATTTGAATAAGAATGGATGACAGAAACGGTTCGTACCTGATTTTATGAACCTTCTTTTGTGATCCAAAAAGGAATTGGTTAAAACACTTCCAGGCACGAAATACTTTTGTATTCCGTGAAACCGTTCGAGAAACCTCAGCAGTTCTTCCTCGGACAGTTTCAGGTCGGCTCCGACGCAGTTTTTGCTCAGTTTCTTGTACTTTTCGATGATCAACTTCTTTAGTATCGGTATTAGTATTTTGATGTCGTACTTCTTGATCACTCTCAGGGGAGGCGACAGTTTTTTGGGCACGTGGTAGTCTATGGGAGCCTCCTGTTCCGGAATAGAATCCGTTTCCATGGGCTCTTTGTCCACGTCAACCTTTTCCGTTTTGATCGGTGAGAGTTTCGCTTGAGGCGTTCTCTGAATCACAGACACCTGCTTGGACAAAAGAATTTAAATAATACCTTTCCCGGTACTTGACTTTATTAAAAAAAAAGAAAGAGCAGAAAAAGGGCCAAGTACCTGTTGGCAACGAAGTGCCGGTGTCATCTTGGACATTTCATCTTCCTCTTCTTTTTCGAGTCCTTTCTCGTGTTTAACGACTCCCAGAGGCACGTCTTCCTTGTTCTTCTGCGTCTGGAAGTCGGTTTTGCCGGTCTCCTCGACCAGCGGCAGGTATTCTTTTCTCTCGGCTCGCGTGAGTACATGGCCCCGACTGCCGTACGGAACATCTCCTCCGAGTATGGAACTTATGAACCTGAGCGAGAGGAAAAACAGGTATTTGAAGTATTCGACGTTGACGAGAATCTTAGTAGAAACGAGACTGGGTTAGTTTTTGTGTTTTAAGGAGCAGTTCAACGATCGGGAAAAATTTTAAAACGGTCTCTCGTCACACTGTTCGTCGTCGCCGCTGCCATTACGAATTCTAGTTGAGCTTTACTACTAGAAAGATTGACGTGTGTTTTCCTCAAAGGAAAACCGGTTTCGAGGAAAAACCTCTAAATATCCTTCCTTCGCGAATGTAAATATCGCTCAGTAGGTTAAGGTTTTCTATTAGACAATTCACGGCCAAAGGTTTTTCGTCCGGTAATGATTTCATATTTTTTTTGGGGGGAAGAAGAGAACGGGGAACTTGTCGAGAGCAAACAAATTTGACTATCCATACTAATTCCATTGTTTTCGTGTGTGTATGTGTTATCCGTGACCCTGAGCAAATATTGGTCCATCAATTAGTCGGGCCAGCGGTTGACAACGCGATGCTTTTACTTGAAAGGATGGTGTCTCCGCACGAAGCAAACAATCGACAGAAACCAGTACTAATTATCGGGCTAAAAGTAAATGTTAGAGTCACATTAGAGAACTCACCTTCTGGGAGGAATCGGTTTCTTGGAGTTTGCGTCATCTGTTAGATTGAAAGTCCCGTTTTCGTAACACCTTTCTGCTTTTGAATTATCTTGATTATCTGTAAATAAATATTTAAATCAATCAATACGTGGCGGAGAGTAGAGCAAATGGAATGGAACAAATCGTCCACCCGATGAACACCCGATGCGGCATAACAAGGAAAACCTATGTAGGAATGTGTTCACTCGTTAAATGCTTTCGAGTACCTATGAGGGCTTAACCGTGCCAGACGGATTTTAAAATTGAATTACCGGTCACGTTAGAATTACTTTTTGCTTTTACCCAGTGAGAAACGGCACGGTTCGGTTGGGTCCCGTCAGATTCAGAGCCGTTAGCAGGAAGAGTGCTTAAATGGAACGGTCATTGCGGACTTGACGATTATTGGTGTCATCTCTTGTGGGACAAGTTAACCCTGACAAGTTAACGAATGACCATGTAAAATATTTGAAAGGTGATTTTCTCGTCGCCAAAAATTGCATCCGACTCCTTTTCACGCGAAACAAGGCACCTTAATTGCTAATAAATCTGCTACCTTTCGACAATTTCTTGCACCGTCACACATTCGGAATGACCGAAAAAAAACGAAGAAAAAGAAGAAGATTACCATAATGACGGTCCTTAGTCGTAGATATCGAAACTTTTATATATTCCACATTAGAGATCAACCAACACGTGTCAACCTTGAACAGTTGGAAAAGGGGTCAATGGCATATTTGTTTTTAGGCATCATGTTGACTTTGGTACTGTTACGTGGTCATTACATAACCTTT
Organism: Polyplax serrata; assembly: GCA_037055365.1. Taxonomy (NCBI): domain Eukaryota; kingdom Metazoa; phylum Arthropoda; class Insecta; order Psocodea; family Polyplacidae; genus Polyplax; species Polyplax serrata. The sequence continues at coordinate 103,288 of JAWJWE010000013.1, read as the reverse complement.
AAGGTGACCCATGTATTTATGTTTTAAAACAATAAAATCTATATTTTTACTAACCACTAAATTTGTTTTCACGATTTATAAATAATGGAATGAGAGAACTGTGAAATTGATTCGGTACCCAATCAAGTTAGTGACAACTGCTTAACTGTAATTCTATAAGTTTCTAGATGGAAGAATTGGACCCGATTGGAATAGTAGAAAATATCGAAAACTATCGTCCTCCTGGTCGTTTCACACTTCTCAGTCGCAATGCCACATAGTACCCAGCAAATTTCAGGCCGTGCTTATTAATATGACCTCTAATAAGAGATCGTTTACGACGGGTGTAACGTACCTCCCAAATGAATATTAACGTTTCTTCGCGGATGAGACCTCAAAGACGCGTTGTATTGTAAACAAAAGGAAAACAACCGAAAATGGTTTAAGAAGAAGAATCGTTTTATGGGAACCGATACGAGAGTTCCTCATGTTGGTAACCTTGATCCTACGAAATCGGGGAGGACCTTAACGAAAAGAATGAAATTACATAAGCAGTGAAAGTATCTCTTCGTTGGTTACTTTGTACACGATTTACCGTTGCCAATGGGGTTTCGGACGTTTTGTTTCCTACCGACAACTTCACATGATTACAAAACGTTTCCCCGGACGCGACGCTTAAACGGCCAGATACTGTGAAGGTGACCCCCAAGAAAGAAATCAAGTGTAAGAGGATTTAACAATGAGGGAATGAAAAAAAAAGCAAGAACAGTCAGTGGTACGAGAATCTATCCCCTGGAATAGAATCCGGATTTTTTTTTCCTTCTGGTTTACGGTTCAACGTCAATGTTAATGGGTACCTGTGGGTACCCAGGCACCGACGAATAACCTCAAAGGAATTAGCTGAAACCCATCGCTCGCCTGGAAAAGTTCCTGCGCCAATCCGATCGTATATTACCCGATCGGCCAATGTGGAACAGTTATAGTGCGATGATTAGTAGAATTCCGGTTGAGTCTCTGCTTTTAGAGGCGTTACTGACGTCATTCTGTTCAGCATTCAAGGTTAGAATGTAACTGACGTTTTCCGATTGGTGGCCATTTTGAAGGCGAGGCTTTCTGCTCAATCGAATGCTGATTGGCTTTATTTGAAAAATATCGACTCTCTTTCGGGTTCTGCCTCTCTAACCTCCGTGTCTTTTCTTCCATCAAGTTGCGTTTGTCAGTCGTAATATTTTATTACGATTTGCAAAATGAAATTACGCGGTTTCCCTCTTCCTCTCTCCTTCCCTGCGTCCCTCGTGCCTCACCCTTTCTAATGCCACGTAAATGTCCACCGTGAGGAAATCCTGTCTTCCAACAAATGCAGTAACTCGATTTGGTTTGTTTATTCCGAAAATGAAATTCCTAACGTTTTTTTTTCGAAGCCGGGAATTATTCATTTGCTAGAACCCTAAAAAAAATTTGCTGGCATTCATAAATAACGACTCCGATACTCCCATTTTCTATCTTCCCCCAATGAGGAATTTTTAATTTTCGTTGCACAAAAATGAAAGTTACAAATCATCTTGGAAATATGTCTCTGTCAGGTATCTCCACCACAGTTCGTTAGGTTATGTGGAATTTTCTCTTATTTTACAGAAAAAAACTAATTTTCGAATCAGGTATAAGCATTGTTTTATTGTTTTCCTCATGTTAGTATTTCTTCTGGTGGCACCAGATGGGCAACTCAGGTAAAAAAAAAATAACTCAAAGAAAAAAAATTGTTTGGATGAGCCATAAGTTGATCGTTTTTTGACGAAGAGCCGTTTTTAATAAGCTGAAATTTTATTTAGCTGTAAAAAAAAATACTCTCACGGATGAATTCTCGTCGTTTGCTGTCAGCAACACGGACAATATTTTATATCAGTTTTTTTTATGAGTCGTCCAACAAGAACGGGAGTTCATTATGTCCGGCCTTGAAAATGTTAAAGTTTGACTTTTCATTCGCATACCAAGCGGAGCAGATGGTTTTCTTAAAGTCAGCTAATCGAGAAAAATCAAGAAATTCAAGCTGGAAGCGGAACCAAAGACACAACTCTCGTAACAACAATTAACAACAAACACACAAAAAAAAGAGAAGAAGAAAGGCGTGTCGCACAATAAAACAACGTGCTACTCATGACCCGTTTTGGCGTTACCCAAATGGTACCTGTCGTCGCCCAACGGGTACCCAAAATAACCCAGAATCGTTTTTGCAGCACCTAGATGAGAGATTCTGTGTACATTGTTTTTTTCGGTCTCTGGACTCGTAGTCCGTGACCCCATGAGACGCCTCTGCTTCTTCTCCATCTTCCATTTGAAAAACAATTTGTTTTCTACGTTTTTTCCAGGAGAGAATTTCCCAGTTTGAAGTGGTGACCTTTCTAGTGTTGCCTGAATCATTTCCCCTTCTCTCGGAAAAACGTAAAAGTGTTCGACCTCTAGTTAGTTAACTCGTACTCCTTTCCGGTGTTAAAGTGTCTCCAGTCTCCTGTGCACCACTTGAAGAATTCCGCATTACTACATGCAACCGCACTACCAGTTTGCTACCTCTGCGTCAAGCTCTGTTAATATTCATGTGAATTTTTTAGCGATACAAAACGAGTCATCCAAATGTGAAGACAAACACACTAATATACATGTGTATGTGTGCGCTGTTTTCCCGCAAAATAAGTTTTTTTCAAGTCTATTCACTTGGGTTATTTAACTCTACGTGAAAATTTCCTTCTTTTGTCTCGGCTGTGTTACATCAAGGAAGCTCATTAGACTTGAATGTATTCTCATTTTATGGTTTCTCGGGTAAATGTTCATCTTTTTCTCATGGCAATCTAGAAACGTTCGGCGTAGAAAAAAAAACGAGTCCTGTCCCGCTCAGGATTTGGTCGTGGCAATAGAGCGAAAAGTGAAATTCTCAGTGAGGTGACCATGTCTCGCGGTTGTATGAGCCTTGTGATGATACGTAACGCCTCATCCCACCAAGTAGCGCACAGCGTTTTTCGTGGCATTTGATAGTCGATCTGACCAAGATGCATAATAGTAAAATTGATGAGTCTAGTAGGATTTGGTAAGGCATTTCTCCGAGGCATTGATAAAGTAAGTTCCATTATCTTGTTCATGTGGCCCATGCTCGGACTGCACTCGACCGTTTCCAGCGTCTCGTGTCAAATAATTCAACTACCACGCTAAATATCGTAGCATTTTCTCATTTTTGTATATAATTCAATTTCTCAAGGATAACCGAATCTACAGGGTCGGCCATAAAAGCATTTTCATTTTCTTCATTTCTGCCGGGTTTGCGTTAAGTTGACTTTGGTCCACCGTTTCTTCATTACATCGAAACTTGTTTTTATTGAACAATCCGACGAGTTTTTTCTTTCCCTTTTTTTGTTCACGGAGGGAATGAAAAGTTTTACAATATACCGAAACGTTTTCAGAGGTCTTTACGTCGATCGAAAAAGGCCATCAAACATACATTTATATATATATAGACATGAAAAAGGCTTTGTGTATTGGCTATTTACGAATACAATTTTTGGAAAAGGCGACCGCTGAGGGTGTCGAGGCCCACAAAAAAATTGTGACCTTTTCCATTTCCGCTACTGGTCTGACACAAGCACCAGGCTACCAGGAAGACAAACCTTAATATAAAAGTGAATTCAATAAATCAAACATCAACGTTTGATGTTGTTCTGGTTGCATTTGGAAAAACCCCTGGCTCCGTTAAAAGGTTCCCACAAAAGAGTTCTGTTTATTATTTGGTTTCTATAACCCTTCAACTGTCCGTGGGAATCTTCCTTGTTTTTTGGTATTTCTCTTCTCAATAGGTTTTGTGATTACTTTCTTTGTGTGAATAAGGTTAAAGGTACGAGTTCCTCTCTGTCTCTCTCGTACGGGGAACCTCAAAAGTGACAAAATAATTTTTCCCTTTCAATAGTCATTGTCGAGGGTTGAATGTCTGTGAGGGATAAGCTCCCTCGTTTATTGGACTGTCATTTTATAATGCTTTCTCCGTGTACTTCCTTTTCTCCTCATTAAAAAAAAAGAATGAGATTCTTCGTCCTTGCCCTTATAGAAATGAATGCTTTACGAAATAACTATCCTTCCGTTTCGCCTTCCTGGAACGCTACCATTTAAACAAAGCGCAACAAGTTGACCTATCGTCTTCTCAAGAAGGCAATGCCGAAGTCAAACCAGTAATGTTTAGAAAGGTAATAAGATTCTAGTGAATCTAATTTATTGGATGGCTTTGCTAACCAATAGTAGAACAATCCAACAACACTCTACATTTCAGTGGTTGTTTCTCAGAGGAACAGTCTCCAACTACCGCAAATACAGTCCTAATGGTAATTGATAGCAAACTAAAAACGGTTTGATCGTTCTACTCCTGTCATTGACTTTCTACTCATCCTTCTAGTCATTGCAGCGGTCAAGAAAAACGTCTACGGAATGTTCCGTCACTATTTAATAGAGTTGGATTTCAGGTACATTGATATTTTTCTTCTCCTTTCCCAGGAGTCATTCTGGAATTGGATCTATAGAAAATACCATTGACGATAATTTGGCGAGTGTGGGAATTTTGTCCCAGTGAGATTTGATACGCAAGGCTCACCCTCTGAGAGGGTACGTTGCACCGGAGCCACCTGAATCTTCAAAAACATTCGACGAGACTCCACATGTAATGGAACAAAAGGACAAACAGACAATTGGAAAAAGATATATCTTGAAAAGAAAAACGGATCGAGTTGAGGCTGGGAATTTTGTGCAGGTGAGCAGAATAATTTTCTCATTCATTGAGTTGTCTGAGTAGGTTTTAATGGAAGTTGGGCACCTACACCTACCCGTGGCGCAGACCTAAAACCCTGTTCCTTTTTGGGGGAGGAAATCATTAGCAGGATAGCCCGTGGTTCGTTATTCGGTTTCCAGATGTAATAAAAAACATCACGAGTGGGACCTTGGAACCTAAAACTGCTCTCGCCTTACAGGGCCCCGACGAACCTTTTATATAACACTCGAAATGTCTTCCCAAACCGTGGCCGTTCCCTTTGTTTCCATCTCTTTCATTTCATTCCGTTCGGTTGATCTTGACCTGCTAAAACGCATGATTAGTGATTTATATAGAACTCATGCCTCCATCTTTTCGAATCTCTAATGAATGGACAATTAAACATTTGAGATGGATGGAACGTGCTGGAGAAATTGAGAGAAAAGGTTCTCTCCAACATTCAATGCAATGACTTTGTCTGTCGAAAATTCGGTTTGTTTCTATTATAAATAAGAACAGGTTCGGGGGCTAAGGGTGTACCACTAACCAGGAGGTTTATTCGAATTCACCCCTTTTGTAAAAATTCGATTTCTATACAATGTGAAACCTTCGCTCGTTTTTAAGTTCCTCATTCTTTTGACGGGCGTTTCAAAGGTCCACTCATCAATTATTCCGTGTTTTATTAACCCGGGGTGGAACCTTTCTCGCAGCCTCGACGTGGAGAAACCACAGCTACTCGCCACCCTTAAACGCACTGACCGCTACACTTGTCTCCGTACCTGACAAAGAGGGGACCAGAGAATTTTCCAGGTTGCCAATATAAATTACCTACTAATATTTTTTAAACGGAAATACTTTTTTTAATTTCCTTGACGTTTCTAATACTCGGTTATGAGGTACCTCCGTTCAACTCCAACGAAAAAGTCGAGTCGAGTGTTACCTTAGGTGCTTGCTTATTTTTTTTGCACATGTCTTTAATGGCATTTTCATAATCCCAACGACCGGTGTAATAGCGGACGGTCATTCTGTGATTCTAGGAGGCGGCGAAGAGGCTTCACCTGGCATTTGGCCTTGGCAATTCAAATTAAAATGAAAACCCAGTATTATCATTATCACCATCATTATTATCATTATTAATATAATTTTTTTAATTGTCAAGGTCGCGGAGGCCTAACACCTGAGGTCGCATGTTGCAGATTTGCAGCGTTTCAAGCAGCTACCACAAAACGCGAAACCAGGTTCGGTCGCGGATTCCCTCGGGCCATTTAATCGCTAGCAAATTTAACGGAAATGCTTCTTTCCGTTTAAAATCTGTTTTCAGCCGAATAATTTAACGCTAGGCAGGTATGCACATTAGGTAGGTGAGCGGTGATGAACTTCGGGGGAGATACAAAGAGAGAGAGAGACGCTTAGAGTTTTTTTCACATGATCGAAAGGAAACGGGATTTCTAAATATATTGCATCCCACGAGACAAAGCAACCTGTTTCCGGCGCAGCAAGGGAATATTTAAAAAAAATGTTGGAGTGCCTGTTTGGGGTGGCGAGCAAAAATAACGTGGAACCCCGTGATTGCTCTAGAAAAGAAATTCGAAAAAGGGATAGTCAACATGTCGGAAATGCAGAAGATAAAAAAGGTGCAACAATTGTGAAAGATAATAAAAACTGTAAAATCCAACTGGAAATTTCAGAGTACGACTATTACACACCGGTTATTTCAAGGTGACCTTGAAGCGTATAATGTAAGACAAAATGGCGGTTGTTGCCCCAGGCAACGAGATAGAAACAGGTATAAATTTGAATCTCAGGCACTAAAACCTAGGAAGTTAGATGATGTTGTTTTCCAGTGCTTGGCTTATGAGAACGTCGAACAATCTGGCGGACGTGAGGAAGCATTTTTTTTCTTTTACAATTCCAGAGTATGGCAAGCCATTGCTGTTTAACTTACCATCGAACGTTTTGATAGACGTCCGTTTTGGTCGTTTTTTCCTTCTCTTTTTAATAAAAGTCTGATCCAGCTACATCAGGTACGGATCTGGGGAATTAGAATTTCAAACATGTGTCCGGCAAAAGATTCTCCCGTTCTCCAGTTGTGGCATTTCGCCACAATCCCGATGTGTTCGGGAGGTTCGACACTTTTTGGCAGGTTTCACGCCCAGCCGTTGCGACACGCAGAGGAATTCGACTCTGCTCAGGTGACACGCGTCTGGTCACGCATTTCCAGAAGGCTCATTAATAATTTCGAATAGATGAGAAGAAAATGTAGTCTCCGGTCAGGTAGATCTCTCTCTCTCTCTATTTCTGATCCAAAACAAAAAAGGGACGGAATTTTTTGGGTTACATAACTTCCGGCAATATGAAAAATCAACCCTGTGAGATGTAACGGCCCTCGCAACTGCACGCTCTCTAAAAACCTGTACCTACTCTTATTATGTGGCAGGTTTATTTTAAGCCATGGTTCCACACCGGGCTAAACGTAGCACACAGCAAATTCTTTCGCATGCGTCGTGAAGCATAACGAATAGCCATCTTGCCGCGAATGTCCTCGTCATGTCTTGCTAAAAGATAGGAAGAAGCAAACCGCAACGTCGTGTCACTACCCCCCCGCCCTGATTGGTTCTTTGGGTATCTCACTGGGTCCCTCGACAACCTTTCAGGTTCTGTTCATGAGCCTTAACGTATACACCGTAGGCTAAAATCAAAGTGTAGAATTTTCATGTTGCCGCTTGTTCGTCTTTTTATTAGAAAAGATGACGACCATAAAACTATTCACCTTCCGCGTGTCCCTCTTCACGTAAGAACATGAATATGCCATTGTTGCACTGGAAAACGTTGGAAAATACCGCTGTGCCTTACCGCTTGTATAAGACCGTCCCAAAAAATTCCAACGGGAACTTTACCTGAGACTCGTTCATTTTTACTTTCGGCGCACCGTTTTTCTACCCGACTGTACAGGTAGGTAGCGAAACTAAACATTGGGAACCATTGCCTAACTCTGCCCACTAAATTAACTACTCGAATATTTAATAAATAACAAAATTATTCAGAAACTAAAACAAAATGTTTAAATTCGGAATTTCGTTCCGGACGGGTACCTTTTGGGTTCGTGTCGACTTTTAGGTGCCCAACACTGACTGCTTGTAATTCTCGTCAGGGGTATAAAATCGAAAATGAATTTAGCAGTCTTAAGTATGCTGGTCGGCTGTCCTCAAGTAGAGGTCACTGCAACATTGTATATTTGAATTTGGTCAAGGTTGAGTTACAAACCAGGCTACACAATTTCATCAGGGTTTCAGTGTGATCTGTTCTGTTCTGTTATTTTACTGTATTCTTTGTTGGCCGGTCAAACGTAGTCCACAACGTAGTCAACGTCACTTCCAAAAGAAAACAAATATTGACAAAAATAGTTCTGCTGCACTCCAACTGATTGTTAAAATACTCCATGTTTGTGGTGCAGATTTTATTAGATGTGGTCTTGCGGTATTATTGAAACTTACATACGCAAATTAATATATTGATATTTTTGTCTCGAGTTATACAAACAGTCCTGTAAATCATTGCCTAAAGAACTATAAGGAATCACAGTATACATATTTCTAACAGCAAGTGGATATTAAGTAAGCCTTACATGTAGTTTGTGTACGTATTATTTAATATTTGTAATATACGTTCCGTATAAAACAGTGTAAAAGGAGCCACAGGATTGGAATGTGTCCTGTTGTTTTGTGCGATAAAGAAAATGTAACAAGAAGAATGAACGGCAGTACGACGGACAGGTAACCGTGCACCTGGGCCACATAACAATGCAAACATTTTCTTTCGAGAATCGAAAGACCGTTGGCGTTTCAACAGTGGAAAACCCATAAAATTTGCCATTAATTGGACGCTAATTGGTAGCAAAGCTTTTCTGGCACGTTTTCTTTTTCGCAATGAGACAACCAAAGGCAACTAGAGGTTTCGTGTGTAATTTTCCCTCGGATAAACACGGCATGCATTCCGAATAGAACGAGGGGAAAAAAAAGTAAGTCAAAAGTGGAAGGAAAGTTGTCAGACGAAAACCTTATTTCGGTTCAAGCAAGGCTCGCACCTCCTACCAATACCATTGCCAGATTCGTGAGCAGATCAAGTTCGAAGTGGCGGACACCAAACTAAGAAGTCTGAAACGTTCCGCAAGAGTCCGCACTCGCCAAATCTTTTTACGTTGCCATTAGAGTCATTGGCAAGTTCAATGACATCCAACTCTTCCAGGTAAAGGTAAAACAACTGTCAGGTATTACCTTGGTTACACAATGTCTTCTTTTTTGTGCAGAAATGTTACTTGTTTTATTGGGTCTAACAGTAAGAGTTCTGCCTCGACTAGGATATCCAGGAATGACCTTTTAACTTTTTCAATTCTGGCTGGATCCGACCGATTTCTCAACCAGGCAGGTACGCCTGCCTTGGCTCGGCCTTATTCTCGTTTGCTAATTATTCCGTTTATAACTCTCAACGTTCTGTACTGCCTTTTCTTGCCATATAAGTTATTTACAAAAAAGAAACAGTTTCTTACTTCAAAAAAATTGACCGCCTAGGATGCTCGTATTGTCACGAAACGAGAAACCTAATATAAAAGTCTGTGGTGTAACCACTTAAGCGTTCTCCAAGATGACTATCCTAGAACTCCATTTACGGGGTACAATAATTAAATACGGTAAATAACTTAATAGCATTAATTCACTATCATGTCTTGGAATTATGCGTGCTTATTGTTGTACGCATAATTTATGGTCTTAAGGTGTTTCTTATATTCCCTTTAGTTTGTAGTGCATTGCAAATACTCTACATAAATGTTTATTAGTTTTTTACTTATATATATATAACTATTTTCGTACGCAAAAAAAGTTGCAAAACCAACCTTGTAATTAAAATGATTTTTTCTGCATAAAAAGACCTATATTGTCGTCGAACATGGAAACGCCCAGTTTTAATTTCCCAGGTAGCTAGGTAAAAAAAACGGGAAAACTCAAGTAAAAGAAAATCAGCGTCGGCCTTTTGAATATTTCAGGTACGCTCAAATGAAGACATGAGAATTGATAAATCAATACGTGAAACTAGTGACGTTCCACAGTAACCGTGACTTGTTTACACCTATTTCCAACGTCTTAATTGGTCGCTCATGTGGCATTCCCACTTCATACTCATTAAGAAATTAATGAGGACATCAATCTCCGTGGAAGACCAAGATGAAAGGGCCCACGGTAGGAAGGAATTTGTTTGACTATCCCCTGGGGAAAGGTAACCACCAAATGTACTTTAAATGTTACAAAAATAGTACCAAGAATGAATAAGTGGCGTTCGGAGCATAATGACAAAATCAAAAATTTATGTGTGTTGTCTGGGATGGAGTTTGTCAAGGCAGGTCTAGAACCTACCTCTATTCCAAAGTAATATTCATATAATACCTATAAATGTTTGCAATGCATAGTTTACAACTTGCTCTTTACACTCAGACAATGCACCTGACCCCATTTATTTCTATTATTACGCTCCAACTCCTTGCACATCCCTATACAGGTAGCACTCTGCTCGGAGCAAACTACTAACAAGTAGTCTACAGTTCGGTTTCTGCAAAAATTCGGTAATGTCACATAGAAGTAATTAAAACGCAGTATGTGTGATCCTGACCTCGCCACAAGCCTACGCACCGTAAGAATGATAAATGCCAACGGAATAAAGGATGTAATGTGAAATAATTTTCAAAATTAGGTGTAGACTAACTAAACGTCGAATTCGAGAGGAAGGAAACGAGGTACGACGATTCCGCAGAATGAGTTTTCCAGAGATGAACCTAAGCGCTACGACCCATAATTACCGTCGCGACTAACGAGACAAGTTCAAAGTGCTCCAGCACTCGGTGGTTAATTACGACCATATAAAAATCTAAATTAATAAAGTTGACAAATGAGGCAAACGAGTCAAGTTTGAAGGTAGCATAGATGCCAACTCAAAGCTGACAAAGGGAAACCTTCTTCGGATCCAAGAGTACCGTGGATACTCCGAGGTCCTGTCGACCACCATGACACCTGATCGGAACCTATTTCGAAGTCATTTGTCGATAGCATCTCTTCTACAAGTGATTTCTTATTCGGGTCCGATATTAAAATCAAATTCAAGCATCTTCCATCTCACGATCGCGCGCGAGAGAGAGAGGAAGAACGTTCGGACGTAATGACCAACGTAATTAGTTCTATATAATGCCATTCCCTTCGTTCGTCTTCGGCAGATAATGGGGTTTTTGGCAAAACCGAGACGACCGAACCTGACGAATCGCGCAGGCAAATTATAAACAAAGAGGATTTGGCCCGAATGCCGGGAGGGAGTCAACAATGGCGCACAGCCGCACAGTCCTTGCGTATCTTATTTACCAAAAATAAAAAAACATAAAAATAACAATAAATAAAAACGGTTAATGGGTGGTACTCACCTTCGGTTTGGGAGCGAACTATCAATGCCAGAGGAGCGACGTCGCTGAGAGGCGATCCCGGTGGTGTCAGCGATTCGTTGCTATCCCCTTTGTATCCCTGGGATAGTCGAAGTTGCTGCTGCTCCAAACGGTTTTTAATCAAAAAGATTTTTGGCATTTTTGCCGATTTCCAAAATCTCACGGGTACATTAAAATGAAGGCGTGCGCCAAATGTTCACGCAAATCGACGATTTATTCTGGTTTACTCGTATACCCGAGGAGGTACGCGTAACAACTCTAAGGCATGTCACCGACAGACTGTTCAAATATCCTGTAGAAAAATCAATGGTGAGATTCAATTTTGACAAAGTGTATGTGTGCGAGAGAGAGAAAAAGAGAAACAGACTACGTAGAAAACAGAAACGAAGCTCATCAAACTATGTTTTGACCATCACATTAAATATGTAAGGAAACTAAATACGCGAGTGTTTTAGTATAAGTAACGGTGTCAGAATTTAAGGGAACCAAACAAATCCGGATCGGAAAGCATAGTAGAGAATTGACAAGTCGGAAAAAATCATAAAAGGAACGTCCGAGAAGGTAACCAGAGTGAAGTAAAAACGTAAAATTATGTGGCAGACGGTATAAAACTCTGATTGACACGTTCCAAAGAAGAATAATCCGAAAAAAAAGTAAAGCGGTGAATGTGGCATCCGCCATCTTGAAAGCCAGGCCCCGTAGCAGAGAGGAAAAAAGACTGGAATTTACAATTTAACCGAAGAGACGTTCAGATTAAATAAAAACAAGGTACCAGAAAGAAATACTTGTTATTCGGCGAGGAAAACTCGTGGAAACTTTGAGAAACGTACTTGCAAAGCCCGAAAAACCAACAAAAATGAATCATCCACAATGGAAGAAAAGAACAGTTATGTTTGGAGATTTTCTATCACACACAAGCACAGAGAATTTTTTGTTACGTTCAATACAACTTCGCACCTGACAAACCGAACTCAAACTGAGTGAATACTCGGAGATACTCGGACAAGACAACCGATGGTACTCGCGCCAGTCGCTCGCTCCTTGGAAAAAACTGTTATCTCCAGAGGTACTCGCCGCTCCTCTGCACGGTTTAAATGCCTTCTCTTCGTCTTTCTGGGGTTTACTCCCGGAGCCCTCGTGGAATTTTACTACTTCCCAAAACTTATACGGTACATAACCCGAAGAAGAGTTCGAGCGTGACGCGTACAGGTTGCTGTCACAGTAGTACCTATTAAAAACAGCTGTTTTTTGTATGTGCTGCGCTACGGGTTCCGGAGGCTCCACTGCCCTCAAACCTTAAGACGTGCATGGCAGGTCCGTGTCCGTGTCCGACAATCAGCAGCACTTCTGCGTCTGGTGTCGCGTAACAAAAGGTTGGGCACCCTGAAGATTATTTTTTTTTTAAATAATTAAGAGTTTGTTTCCGCCACGTTTTAATGATTCTATCAAACGAAAAGTCAAATATTACCACGAAGCGATTGAAATTCTTGATACTTTGATGGTGCACTGATTATTAGAGAAATTAAGAAAAATTGCTCGTGGTGTGAACCGCTATGAATGAACGCAAATTTTTGCGAATTTTAATTGGTGTTGATCGGGGTAGCACAACGGTTTATCAATTAAAGTTGGTGTGCAGGAGAAAAATTGTAGTAATTGCGATATTTCTATACACGAAAAATAGACGAACTTGTGGTGCATCAACCATGAGTATACGGCCGGTGTCTACCCATGCCGGGTACTTCGATTTGGACAACTCTAGCCGGGGTACCTACAGAAGAGCTGCAAAAGAAAATTTCCCTTTCTAGGTTCTATTGAATCATAGTTTCAACCGTTCGACTTTTTAAAATTTATCATTCGTAACGAGGCCTGCACTTGTGGTAGCATCGCCTCTGGTACCTGCTTTGCAGCGGTGTTCAATACTTCCACACACCGTGAGGTTGTTCCTATATCACCTGGAAGTCGCATGCACGACCTTTTTCGATTCCGCCGTCCCTGCCACCTGAGTTGAGTCCAGAGTGTGAAGAAGCAATGCCCCATTAAAATTATTACATTTTCATTATCCACCCTAATGTTATTTTCCGCCAGGTTTCTATCATTAAGTTTTTTCTCGTTCTTCTTCCATATATTATTATTATTATTGTAGGACTTCACGGTTAGAACCCGAACTTTGAAGCGAATCACCAAGTGTGATGATTTAATTAATGAAGATATAAAAAGTCGGATGATTCGCACTGGATGAAGGAGTAGCCGAGGTATGAAATAACCAAAATTGTCCCGTTCCTAATTTAAAAAAAAAAAACGGAACAAGTAATATCTGGCACCGACTCCAGCATCGATGCACATTTTGGCAACGAAATTACCTGCTCACCGCCGGGACGGTGTACCATTTACCTGTGGGACTTTTGTTTTAATCAAAGAACGAAATGTTTTTAACAGTTTGCAGGGGACCTTAGAGAATTGGCCGTCAGTGTCACGAAGGTCACTTACATTAGAGTCTCGTGACGTAGGTATCCATCCCAAAATTGTGTGGTGTCATGTACTAATTTCAAGTCGGTTTTTGTCACCGAAATCGTTCTAGGCGGACATTTCCATCTCGTTCTTAACGAATAGTGTTATGTCAAATTTTAATGACAATGACGAGTGACACATTTTTTTTTGAGTAGACATATGTCTACTCTGTAGCTAGGCCTTGTTGTAACCGCACCCGCTTAGTAGTTCTATTTCAATGCATAATATATTCAATTGGTATGAAGCACATATATATTTATATAGTTTTTCGCATATTGTAGAATTGTAAAATGTTTACAATTCTCGCGTAGATTACCTTTCTTAGAAATGATGTAGTCGTAGGTAAGAAGACTGTTCTAGTTAATTACAGTCAGCTAAATACTTGTAATATTTTTTGTACATGTAGTAATTATTTCCAATTTATTTTCACAGTTCTATATTTTGGTGTTGTTAGGCACGGTTGATTAGGTATAATTTCTATCTTATTTACACGGAAAGACCTGCCTGTACTAGACGATTGTAACTAGGAACCACAATAAGTGAGGTATACCAAGAATGAAAACTTGTATTAATTTAGGGTACTGTAGTGTTTGTATATTAACAATGTAGGAAATAATAATAACACGTTAATAACAATTCCTATGTATGATATTTTACCGCCGTACTAAATACCCTTATTTTTCTAGCGTCTAGTGTTTTAGAAAGGCTTCAAGGATTTCTAGTGTTATGCCTCATTCGTTAAAATTGTACATTTCTATATATCGTAATTTAGTAAGTTCCAATTTGTTCAATTTACATCTCTCCTATTTAGCCGTAATATTTACCCAGCACATTTGTTCGGCACAAATACTCCCTGCAATTTGCCAGTCGTCGCTTCTGTAGGCACCGTTTTATGGTACAACAGTAGTAATACAGACGTTTTAATTCGTTTCGGTCGAAATTCTCATCTTTGGAGCGACCGCCATTTATATCCAACAAAATAAATCGCGATTTATTAGTTGTACTTGAATGATGAAACAATGAAAACGATGAGACTACTTGCTTCCGTTATTGGTACCTACGTTTCTATGGTCATTCGGATAGGTTTCCTGCAAATTGTTATAGGTCCAGCCGTAGAGGGTAATACTAGTGGACGTGGTCGTTTTGAGTGTTAAATGCTAAGGGATAGGACACATCCTCGAAGTGGGTCGATCGCACTCGGAGAGAACCTGCTTCGGAAGGATGGCCACAACGACAAATCTTAATGCTTGACATTTAGTAATAATAACAACCCTGTGACTGGTGATAGTCCGCTTGACTGGCCAAGTGTTCAAACGTCAAAAGAACTTCTGGGTTCGTTCGGAGATTAAATAATTCCGTTTTCCGTATTCATCTTAACGTGAAATCTTATGTAGTCAGAGGTTATCGCGGTTCCACGTAATAAAAACATTACAGGTTTTGGACATTTTTTTTAATAATAAGGCGTCCGGGCGCGTGGTTCCCCCTGATGACTTCTTTGTCATTTTGTAAATGACTTTGAGGAATTTTAATATATGTGGATGCGAAGATCCGTCCGATGACGCCCGAACGACTTTTGGCTATTGAACTAAGTAAAAGCCAAAGGGAAAAGCAGGTACCACCCCACCCCGAAAATAGTATTTTATCGGATTATTGAACTTTCAATGACACCAAACAATTTAAGTAATAATAGTTAAGGGTGTGAGACCTTTTTTTTTTTGGGGAGGGGGGAGGAGAGAGATGAGAATTCATTAAGAAACAGATGCAAAGCAACGGTGTCCTGGATGTGCAAATTTTACACTGACACCGGTCCATGATCGGGACAATAAGGTATGCTTTGTCCGACGTTTCTTTGCGGAACATAATTCACCGGTGTTGTTTCTCGACAGCACGCCATTGTGACGAGCAAAAGATGATGGTAATAAATCGAACTTTATTCATGAGATGAGATCATTCAACATCCCACATTATTTCGGCTATTGACCTAAATACCTTGAAAAGCTGTTTTAGTGTCTATGTATTTCTCCCGCCCCTCTCTCCCCTCCCCCCAGTATGTACTCGCTCTGGGAACCAGAAAATAGACATCTTAGAACATGTCCGAAGGTATGCACTCCCAAGTGACACACGTCCACTTCGCCTCGATAAATCAGGCATTTGTATTTTCACCACGGTCTTCGCCGTAACATTATTATTAAAACATAATAAATTAGGCGAACGCAATGACTTTTATTTAAATACAAACAAGTTTGGTTTGGTTTGGTTTGAATTCGTTAAATTGTTCTCCGGCTGCATTAATAAAAACTGTTGTTCTGCCCCGTCGAGTTCCCCCTTTGCCTCCGAAACCGTCAGAGTTCAATATTTTGCGTTCGAAACCCTTGTCATGGACAACGGGATAATAAAACAGAATCAACGCGGCTAAAACCCAGACGTCTGAATTTAATATGTGCACTGTAAAACGCATTAATAATTACATCCTTGACGGTTTATATTATGTAGTGTTCAATAAGAGAATGAAATAGTAAGCGCCGAGCACATAGACAACCTTCTCTCTCTCTCTCTCTCTCTCTCTCTCTCTCCAACTGTGTCCGATCGATAAAAGCAATCGAATCTACGTGGATTTTTTTTCTTTTTAGAAAAGTCATGGACTGAAAAACCGAAACTAGATTTTCGCAGATACGAAACGTTCGATGCATCCTAGGCAGATAGGTAGATGAGTAGATACTAGAAGAACACGGTTGTGAAATGGCGGAATAATTTTGCATTGAGTTTAAAGCAAGGTCAATGTCCTTTCTCTCTCGGTCAGTCGAGAATAGGGATGTCCATTTCTCTTCGTTGGCCTTAAACCAAACCAACATTTACATAAATTTATGACTTACATACAGGAAGGTACATTTTGGCGTGGGAGAGTGGGGTTCCTGCAGTAGACCACAGTCAAAATTCCCATCATGAAATCCTGTTACAGCCAAAGAAACGTCTTGAAGAAACTAAGCCAACTACAGTTGGTATCTTTTGGAACCTGAGGAATGCACAAGCAACAGGTGATGTAGAAGAGGACGGTACAGTTACGACAGAAATTTGAAACGACGACTATTGTGATTCTTTCGAAGAAAGGAGTAGAAGAAGAAGAAGAAGAAGAAGAAAGCACTGACGTGGAAATTGACCTCAATATACGTGGAACGTTCTTTTTCGTTGTTTATTTTTTCATTTTTCCTCGTACGGATTAGGAGGGTTAGCCTCACCACGTGGTACCTCGTTCGACAGAAAAGACAAAAGGGACCACCTGGAAAATGATGAAATTGTACGCAGGCGATGGAAGGAACTCGAGGACGGAAAGCAAATTGCGAATTTGCGTTTTAATGAATGAATCAGGTATTACAGCACTTGTCTAACGGTACCTGCTTCACTTGTTTTAACTCGTTTGGTAACATTTCATCATCATCATCATCATCATCATCTCCATCATCCTCATACTTTTTTCCAGTCGTTTTATATTCTTATTTGTTTATTACTTTATTAAGAATCCTTTTTTTGCTATTAAGGTTCACTTCGCACTCTTCTCGTCCGCGTAGTTGCTGTGGCAATTCTGACGCTTCGTTGTGCAATAGTCACATGTAATATTTAATAATAGTGTTGGAAGCTCCCAAAAATTCCACTAAAATTAGTTATCACCATAACCGTACGGGTTAGGCAGGACAGAAAGTATTCCATCGTCTAGAACAGGACTTTTTCCCCGTAAGGTTGATTCACACATTTACTTTTTTTTCCTGGCCTTGTTGACGCAGTACATTTGAGGAGAGACGGTAAATAAACCAAGTTAATTCAGTAACGTCAGAAATGAGACAAGGCATTTTATTAAAAAATATATTGTTTGTACAAAGTATATAGTCATTGAGTATTTGGGTGTATGTGAAAGAGTGCTACCAGAATTACCCGACCTTACAAATATTTCTGGAGTTTTAGTTTTAGCCAACACGGCCGCCATTCGTACACCTACTCTTGAAAATTAAAAAAAAAGGAAAAATTTTCCTGATGAAAGTTCATGGATGAAAGACACTCAAACACAAACCTATCAGTAATAGTTGCAACAGAGAACGGTACACATGGAAAATATATATAGAAATTCAGTACAAAATTTTCAGTACGTGAATCGTGAATTAAGTGAAAATAAATGTACAGAATCAGGTACATAACTCAAAATGTTATATTTTGACATATTAATATATTGACATATATTATACGTCAGTCTAATGTTACACCGGTTCAATAATGTCACTTCCCTTTTTCTACTTAACAAACATTTCGTAGCTGATCACACAGAGTTTAGGATGACAACAATGTATAAGTGTGGAATACAAATTTGTACGTCGTCGTCGCAATTTAATACGGTTCGATTCTATGTTGTGCTAAATCACAATTCACAAAAAATAGTCCTCGCCCATTTCGATTCGTGAGACTATGCGTGCGTATTTTATATTTAAATACATTAAAATTCTTCAGCATGTGTGAAACGTCCATCGCATGTGTGTGTGTGTGTTTTCGTTTGCATGTAACACCACGGTACTTGTACATTATTTATTAATTCTCTAACTGCATTAGTCCACTACACAGACCATTTTTTAATTCTTCTAGCCGACTTCACTTATTAATTATCATTTGTAAAAGTCAATTGTATATATTTTAATTCATTTGTACAGGGGTTGTCCGTTTTCGAGTAACTATCTGTCGTACACGTAGACGGCACGGACGCGGTCCTCCGAATTTGGACAACGGTCGTAGCTCTGGGTCTTTCGCGGTCGGTTTTTGGCAGGATCCTCGCCAAAAACAAAGGGAATGACCACCGACACGGAAAGCGTGCAGAATAACCCGGGGAAAATGCAAAGTTTGCAACCGTAATTAGTAATTACTCGTTTTCAAAATCATCTCTGATGAGATGAAAGTGTGTAACACCGGTCAATGACGTGGATTCCTTCCTCCGTGCCGGACGACATGAAAATTTTAAGAATAAATTTCTAGGAGTCACCGTCATTACCAAATGTATCACTTATATAATATAATACGAGAGTAACGGACAGGAATTATTATAAGGTATTATGTTGTTAAGAAAAACTCGATAAGTTTGCTAATGGTTTGTCGACTCGTTGCGACCGCCATTACAATGCCATTAAAGTAATCTGCATTTTGTTTAGAGGTGAATCCCACACAATGTTCAACGCTACGCGAGAACAATGGAGTCTCAGTTTAATGAAACAGTTTCGTCGTGAGAGAAGAATTTTTTTTTTATCCGAACGTGGAATACCTGGAAGGATTGGCCATTGTGGAAGGCGACTTAGACTTAACGAAAACAACAAATCACAATGGAGCAGAGAATTAGCTTGGTGCACTCTCTGCGTCGATTTGCACGCCTCGTCAAAGGAAATTGTCGGATGTAAAAGGAAATTCACAAAAAAGGTTTCTCGTCACCTGTTTCCCTGTGCTTCTGTTATTCTGCCTTGTTAAGTATTCCAACTAGACTAATCTATTTGTAATGTAGCAGGGAAACAAAAATTCGGTTACTTCTACTTGGAGGAACACCGCCTGTGTTATATTTGAGTTGACTGCATTATAACAACTTCGTAACAGTTATAAATGTACATTTTTTTTATTTACTTATGTTCTCTTACGTTCAATTTACACTTCACAAGACGCAGAATAATGCCCTGCATATGTTATTTCCGTATGTTACATTTCTTTGCTATCCTTACGTCATATCTTAACAGTTAAGAAATGGATAATTAATTGTCTAACAATATTCTCACGTAGTACTTGAAGTAGCTTACGTCTCAGATCTATTTCTAAAACAGATCACCGTTGTCGTTTCACTTTTACTTCGTTCTCAAAGGCTGGTTCCGTCAGGAGACAATAGTCAAAAGTTTCTCGGATGGAAACAAATTTATCGGTCACAGTTCGACTCTGACCAGGTTCGGTAGGAGAAACGAAAAAAGAAAAAAAAATGATAGAAATGTCATTGTCGATGCGCTTGCGCAGGTATCATATCTTAGGACAAGTCCAGTCGTTGACCTGTCACACGGATTACCGAGACATTAATATTTCAAACGATTGTGTGCCATCCAAACGTACACAATTTTTGCATAATGTATTCTGCAAAGAGGCGGTAAAAGAAAATTGAGGGCAACTAATTATTACACCGAATCCAGGTACGAAGTCGAGAGGGAGAAGTTTCAACGAGATTCAGGTTCGGCAAGAGCTTGCACCGTGACGTTGTATGTACGAAATTACGTTTTTGGTATTTCTCCTGTGGCTTCTTGCGTCTGAGGACGCTCCTAAGGCTGCTGCCCTCGTGTTTATACATAAGAACTTATACTACGGATTTGAAGGGTAGTCGAAAGGAATCGACCTCAATAGTCTAAATCACCTTGGTTTGCTTGCTGAAGATTTTAATTTACATACCCGCCAAAGTGTGACATTCAACTAGTGAGGAGTTCTATTGCTCTCAGACAAATGGATAGCCATGACCGCATAATGTGAGGGTGTCACCGGGTACATAAGTGAATGTATAATTGCATAAAAGTCTTATTACCATCGATAATATACTCTAGTATTGCAAAAAGAATTGTATTAAATATTGCAAAATAAATATAAAATGAGTATATAATATACTGCACATTATACTAGGTAATTAGTATTAGTAGTACATAATATGATTGCTGCACAATGGAAATGGTTTAATTTATTTATGTTTTATATTAATTTACTATAATTTGTTAAAGTCGAATTTTAGGTTTGTTCAATTGGTTTTTACGGCCTACTGTTCTTCCTACTGTAGTTCAGTTCTACTGTCGTACTCAATGAATTTCGTACAAAATATACCTTTGCAGTCAATATAACAAAGTTAGTTTTTGTCTTCACATAATATAATAAAAGAAGTTTCTTATATATGGCTCTGATTCGTTCCATTATGTTTTCGTCTTTTAACTGTCACTTCTTTGAAATAATTTAAAAAAATTAAATGCTGGATTATTTCTTATAATAAAATGTAATTTTATTTTTAATTATTGTGCTCCGTATGATTGATCCGTCCTGGTGTCCAGGTATTACCTGGCGAGATGGGTAACACCTGTCTAGCAGATCCTATTGGGGACTCTTGTTTTTGTATAATGTATTCCGTATTTTTTTGATACATGTATTTTACTTTGACTATTTACATCTCACCTATTTTATTTCTTCTAGTTTATTTACATTTTAATTCCATTTCATTAACACTCACTTTATTTAGTGTAAGACAATATCAGAAGGTCATGAACTTATTTCTAGGTTCGATTCCGTCCAAGTGAAGTTAAACTTCCAAGCGATTTAAGGGCACTCAGTGCAATTACTACAATTGTATTTCTAACAATTTGAATAACTTTATATAATACAATAATTTAGTAATTGTTGTGAGTAGTTAGGTATGGCCCGTGGCAAGCACCATTGCAAGAATACTGTAGAGTATTGAAAGCATCACAACAAGTAACATACCAGTTTCCAGAGTTCAGCAAAAAGCTAAAGTACAGGTAGAAGATGTACAAAACTTAAACGGCACAGAAGTTGGTATGTGGTTTACGCAGTTTAGTGTATGTAAGTTAGAGCTTTCGATCATCCAAAAAGATATTCATGTATGCATGGTAAAGTTTTATATAGTATTTTCAGGGACTAGTGTCGCTCACTTACGATTTTATGTATATATGAATAACAAGTTCAAGTACCTCCAATGTAAATAGTAGAGTTACTTACTGTACAAGTGTTGTGTACTTGTACCGGTGATCAATGAACCCTACAATATAAATTATTAATTATTTAGTATAAATGGGTTCCCGTAATTTATTTCATTTTTCTACCGTTAATAAAATCCAAAACAACAATAACAACAACAGAACGAAGAATAATGAAAAAGTACACTGAAAATAATGATCGGCACGTCAACCTCCACATAAGACAAAACTCGTGAATAAATAGACTCGTTGAAATTATAAATAATGTTAAATAACTTGTACAAATTCAGAACCGAACCTGAAAACCGTTCCTGAGAAAACGCCGACAGCTCGACGTCATCTGGCCGGCACGAACCCGCCATGTTTTAACCCATAATTTCAATCAGAAGATAATAATATTAAAAAAAAATAGTTGGAAAAAAACTTTTAAGGTTTTTTTTACCTTCTGCAAGTACCTGTAATTGCCGACCGCCGATTATCGCAAGCCGGTCTGAAAAGTTCAGGGTTTCCTTCAAGGTTTCCACACCGAAGACTCAAGCTTGCAGGTTCAAGGCTTTCGCAGATACATTTCAGGTACGCAGGGTACACTCGAATTGAACTGAAATATTAACAATCGTCGTCCGCCGACAGTGACCCTGTGGTTTTTTCATTTACGCGAAACCAAGTGAAAACTATTCCCAAGTGAAAGAAACTACTCCACTACAAACCCAAGTATTTACAAGCCGGGCAACGTTTTAATAATGTAAATAATAAACATTAAGATGTTCGACGTGGCGAATCCTTTCCTTACGTAATCCTTTTGAACTTTATTATTATTAACTTATTGATGGACGCAGGATCCGTTATATCAATAAACATATCTGTTATGTATCTAAATATATTTAATGTGTACTTATTATGTAAAATGTATCAGCGCATAGGGGGCATATTTATGTAAGAATTTAATACATTCATAAAATAAATAAATAATTGATTACTTTAGGCGTAAGGGAACGTACTGAACTACTGCGACTGGAGTTCCCATCGTGCCCTGTATTACTTCCCCATCCCTACCTGTTATTTCGGTTCTCGGACTGGTTATTTTAATAATAGTTATTTTAATAGAGTCACTAAATGGATGGGATGCTTTGGTGGAAGTCAGAAAATCGTTAGGGTCAAGGGTAATTTGAACTCGATTTATTCGATTTGTGATGCACACGAGGTTTCCTTCGACCGAGTCACAAATACTTATTAACCAGATTTTTATTTACACAAAAAATAAATAAATAGTTTATAGTAAATGTGACAGGTCCGAATTTATTCGTCGATTTTTTTTATTCCTCGATTTATTCGAACTTAAAGAGGAATCGAATTTTCTGGTTGGAATAAAACCCGTAACTCTGACCTGTCAAGTCTCATCTTCGTCGTTAGAAAAAAAAGAAGAATTTTTATACGGTAGAGTTTATTGCATTGAAGTTGCAGAATTTTTTAGCTGCGACCCAAACCCTGGAAAACAAAGCGAAGTTCTTTTAGGGCCAGACTTTAGTCTATTGCCAAATAATTGTTTTACGGCTCTAGTCGAACTCAGACGTTGCCCCGATCATTTATCATTACCCTTGTTGTTTCTCTACAACTGACCTTTAGCATGCAAGACATCGATAAATTAATTGATTACTCTCTCTTTTTGTCGTGGTTTCGTGATGTTCAACTACCCTCCTCGTTTACTAAATATCCTCTACTACAGGAAATACACCCGCGGATTTTTTACAACAGTTTCTTTGATCACACTCGGAAATGATAAATTAAGTATTTGACTTAAATTAGCCACTACAATAACTCTGAATATTAGATGCGAACAATATATACATTCAAAAATTTACCGCTCAATCACATTATTGAAATTTTAAACTTCCCACCCAACACATTTCTAAAATAATTAAATAAGAACCGTACCAAAAGAATTTCAATACCGTTTATTACACCTCTAATGCAGCTGTAGTACGGATACATAATTCTAAATTGTTATGAATAACTTTTACTTTGATAATATTATGTATTAAAAAATTGCATAAGTCAAAATATTATTAATGCTCTCTGAACAATAATTATAATATATTTATAATTGAACAATAATTATAATAAATATATTTTCCTCTGACACATTACATATAATTTATTTTACCTATCGTAATGACGCATCTCGGCGTATAACAAAAATCCAAAATAAGTGCAGCTTAAGTACAAACTGCAAGAAAGCCTTAGTAGTAACCTCCATTGTCATCAGACCACGTTAAGTCACGTATTGTAAAGTATCGCAAAAGATCCGTGTTGATACAATCGAACTTATAGCCCCCAAAAAAATATTCTCTAATTGTTGGTCTTTGAGATGACAGTTTACAACAGCTCGAGGAAATACACACTAAATTAAGGCCTAAAAGTCGGCCTGAAGGTGAAAAAGAGACCAAAGACCAGAGTTGCCTGCACAACATCGTAAAACCTGATTTAATTCCATGCAGGTCAATTCCCCAAACCGTGTGAACATCCGAAGACGTGTCCCTCCCCCGGAAGACAACCCACGACGGGACACAACCACGGAAACTTCCATGAAAAAATAAAACGTTAGGAGAGGAACCTGCAGCTCGCAGGTACCGTCACCGTCACCAGGTCCTGCTCTATATTTTCATCTGTTCGAACAAATGAAAGAAATGTGTGCTTTTGACTCGTGTCGTAAGAGTTCAAGGACACGTCAACAAAATTCAGGCACGTATGGAATGTATTCTGGACAAGGAAGTGAATTTCCATAACAAACAAAAACAGCGACAATTTTCGCCCCTCGCGCTCGAGGTACCCGTCCGGGGGGATCGGAGTGCCCGCGAACCGTCGACAATTCAGGAAGCCGACCAGGAACGACGACGACAACAACAAAAAAAGAAACAGCCAAAGAGAAAAGAGGTGAAAAGAGTGAAAGAATCATTGTCATCGTCATCTCGGAGTCGCAGAGGAAAACGAATCGAAAGCTAAACATGACCTGGGAGTTAATAAAAACTATTTGTGATGAACTTGGACGGGTACCGTTACTTGGCCGAAAAAGTCGACAACTTCGAGCGGTGGAAATTGTTTCGGGAGGATGATGCAAAGCACTCGACACACACACGTCTAAATGGTTTTACCAGAAGAAATTCTCAAGCTAGTGAGGTACTCGGATACTCTCCTACCATCCTTCCGGGCACGGCCGTTGAGAACTTCGGTAGGGTGCCCGAAACGTACCCAAAAACCCGGTGGAAAGAGAGAGAGAGAGAGAGAGAGAGAGAGAGAGAGAGAGAGGTACCCGCTCCCAAGTACCCATTTCGCCTCTCCTTCCATGTTCATCTTGCGGAAACAAATTTCTTCGCCGTCCGTATTCTCTCTCCTCCTCTTCTTGTACGGTTTTGCAGAAATTATCTTATTCCTCAAGTTCAAGGTACTCTATCCGCATCACTCTTTTTACATTTCTTTTCCTATGACTGACTTTGTTCCGTGTGGTGTGTAATGCTCACTTGAGAATGCGGTGTGACTACGGGCAGACTCGCCCGGAAACTAACCGGCGAAACAATGGCGAGGAGAATGTCAAGTTCGCCGCAATTTTCCTACGACTATGCTCTATTATTTCATTATTTTAGGGTTCATTCTAGCACGAATAATGTCCTAATGGTTGCGGTTCCGACTTCTGCCAATGCCCGGTGCGCAACAACCGTATTTTTACTGAGTTTTTGCCAACCTTTCTGGTACTCACAATACATATAAAATAAGGAAGCTGCCATCAATTGTGCACTAATTGACACGACAGCAACTCCTGTACACTTCGACCCATTCTCCAAAAATTACAACTAACCATTCAATAAAAAACGACAAAGTTCCGCAAATTTTGTTTCTCGGAACAAAAAAACCCTATCCTCGAAACATTTCAGTCCAAGTAAGTACCGTGAAGTTCACAGTAATGAGTAATGGGTTATGCATCATGAAGAATTTCCCGAGCGTTAGACTACGTGATGGAAAATAATCATTTGTGACTTTCTGAAAAAGTAAAAAACGGCACATCACGAACAAAACTTCAAACTATTTGTTTCGGGTATTCTTGTAATACCGGGATGAGTGACACCGGGCTCACGATTCCCTTAATTTTTTTCCCTCTGAAATTGGCATCAAACACAGGTTTCCAAGATTGACCGTGACCTGCACTTCGGTGTGAAAAACGTAAAGCACCAGCAGGACAAACCAAATCGAACATGGCGAATATTCGTCCATCAGTACAAATGTAAGAAACAAAGAAAGTGTCAACGGGTCCATCCTGCGGGGGTCAACAGACCATTACTGGCCACGGCTGAAGACCCAACTGTTCGTCCTATCATCATATAGGGGAACCAGGTATCATATCATCCCTACATACGGGTACCGCCTGACCTCTATCATTATCCTCATGCTCAATAGCCAGATTAGACTTTTGCGATCTGTGGGAGTTCAACCAGTTCATCCATTCGGACAGATGCCTGCCAACACGATGGAAAAACTTTAGTATTCTTAAAAAGGAACTGTGAAATGTTATGAAGTCGATGTTCACATACGCTTGTAGTTCAAGAAATGGAATTTCCCAGGGGAATTCTAACCGAATTTTGTTAACATCAGGGCAAGTATTCATGTGCAGTCAACCGCCATAATAACAAAACCATTTGAATTCATAAATATTATTCTCGTCCACCATTCAATTTGCTACCTCTTTCGTTTGCGACCTTAATGGTACATTTACAAAACAGTACGGAAGAGAAGTACCTTTTATGATACTACAATTCTGGAGAATAAAAATGTTCAACAAAGAAAGCTAACTCCTTCATTAAAACGCTTAGAGAGTACTTCAAGGATTACAACCACTAACAAATTTTTCATTTTTCTCATTAGTCCAGCCTGGTGTTAAGCCAAAGTTTACTGATAAAAGTAGTTTTTCATATAAAGTAAAGTACGCATAGAATAAATCTCACTAGATATATCTGGGCCGCGTGTTGTTGCACAAAAATTAAATAGACGTACTAGTCAAATTCGTTTTAATTTATTCCGAGTTACTTCCACCGTATTTCCTTCCTGGCTAATCATTGAAAACTATCCATTCATCCAATTCAAATATCCATCATCGAGTCAACGTAACTAAACAATTACAATATTAAAAATGAGACTATTAGAATTTGACTATTGGACGTGAGTTTCATATTTGTTTTCGAGCGGTAGAAAGTTAATTTTTCCAAGGATTTAATTGTAATTGTTATTATTTAAATAATACATGTTAATTCTCTACTTGTGTAACTCTTATTTGATATTTATTAATTATACAATACGAGCGAGTGCGGGTAATTCAAAAGGTAACTTCGAGACGTTCGAGGCGTTCAGGTTTAATTGCATTCATTGTTTGTGAGAAATATCTGTTCGGTATTATTTGGAATTTATTTATACCATGTAAAATTTTTTTCACAGAACTTGAGTAGTCAGTAGATGACATTAAAACAAAATATGTGCTTTAATAATTTTGAAAAAATCTATTCAATAAAAGTTATGATACCCTCGATGTTTACCTTCCTTAAATGTAACCGAGTGAACAAAATTGAAACAAAGTACTTTTTAATTCTTCAGGTGAGTAACCTGTATCTTCCAAAAAGTAATACATATTTGTGCAAATATTGGTCCACAACGAGGAGGAACAATAATTTTACAGCAAAAAACATAAGAATTGAAGTAAATACCTAAATTTTTATGAAAAAATAGCATCAAAGTATTAAAAAAAAAAAACATAACAGATGCTGCATTAAATCATAAGAAATCCTTGTCAAATTCAACTTTCTAAAATCTACTGTTACCCCAAAATAGAGAAAATATTACTTTGAAATAATTAAACTCAACAATTCTTAAAGGTTTCTACTGTAGAAAAAGAGGATGCAAGTAATTTGACCTTTTTACAGATCATTAACACTGTAATATGCCTGTTACTAAATCTGTTGCCTAGATTACATATAATAAAACCTGCAGATAGCTTTCTAAATAAATTGCCAGAAATATACTGTCTAAAGAAGATGCTCATGTGTGGCAATATTATTTGGTTACCATTCCATTATGCTTGGAAAGATTTAGAAATGTAATTTTGCCACTTAATTTTGCATTGTCGCTCTCTTGTACAACCCATAAAGGGTTAACAACCTTTCAAACAATGCATTTACCATCAAATGATTTTGGCTATCAAAATAAATTGTATTCAATCAATTAATTGACACTTCTGTAATCTTTGGGTTGAACATGGTGATTATTTATGTGAATCAGGATGGATATTGAAAGGCATCTGACAAAAAATTATGGTTACAATAATTATTTATTTGGAAACCTAATTGTAATGTATTGATCACAATCCTTTGGAGAAGTACCACTGAAGATGAATCTCAATAAAGAATTGTTCACAGATTCTTACAACTTCAATTTTGTTCTACGCCAGTGTCTCCTCTTGGCATTGTATCTAAAAAAACAAAATATTCATGTTAAATACGTGTTGTTAACATAGAATCGATTATACTTTCATTAAATTGAATCTGAGATTTAGAATCAAGTCTGAGTTGACTTGATTGACTTAAACTCTTGTATAATTTTCAACTGCTCGTACGAATTACTACAAATAAAACACGTCGTCGTGTTTGCAGTCAAGATATATATTTGATAACTCTACAGTAAAACGTTTACCAAGGTATACTGTTACATGTATTGCATGAGACAAATGTGCAGAATTCAAAAAACGACATGATAATAATGTAGGTTCTGCTTTGAATTTAAGGTGTACACATATTTTATACGTTAACGAATAATATAAAATGATCAGACTAGGTTGTACACAATATAGAACAATCAACAGCATAAATCTGTCCGCCCGTTCTAATATCATCATTTCATCAAATATTTTTTAAATTTAACTGAACCAAGTAACCGATGATGTTGTGTTACTGTTATGTGACACAACACGTTTAAACAGTGAAAATTAAAGAAATTACCTAATTGTGTTTCCTGTCCTCATCCGAACCCATTGTGGAATTGGTCTGTTTTGTTTGAGCTTCTTGGCAAGCTTACACTTAATTCTAAATGTCTTGTGTGCCGACTAAGGAAATAAATGTGATTAGGTATCGTTTAAATTAATAAACAAGACAATCCAACGCAGGATGCCTCAGAAAAATTGAAATAAAATTAAACATATACTAACCATTTTTATGTATGACACGAGCTAACAACTTAGAACTGTTGCCAACTTATGAAACTGCTAGAGCATGTCGGCCGACGATACTTCCACTACGTTTCTAAAACGAAACTGAAAGTATGAGCCCAACACCGTCCCGTTATGTTGGCTAAAATGCATCATCAGCCCCTATACGTATTATTAATGTGCTCGAAATCATAGAGTAATTTTCTCTTTTTAATGCGCTAATGTTAGAGTGAAATAATTGGCCTTCATTCGACTACCATGAAAAATATAAATGATCTACGACCAGAAAATGCTCGTGTTCGGTACTTGCAATTTTTTTTAATACAACGAAATGCATATAAAAATTTATGACAAATTCACATAACTCCCGCCTTCAATGAAAATTGGAAAATATCTTGATCAATTTGAGTATTACTACCACGCATCAGCGGCGGGATATTTCTAGGACTTAAGGAAATTTATGTCTTCGGCTAAAAAAATAAAACACTTCTAAAGGATGACAAAATTAATATACTTCACAAAAAATTATTAAATCGCATTTTTTCTGTTAATACTACATGTACATATCTATGTATATGCATCATACATTATTACGGATACCGACCTTGACTGAAGAAAAAAACAATTTTTTTTAAATTTCAATAAAACGATATCATGTCTTCATCCTTAAACTTTTCCTTTTCCGTTCGATTTTAACATCAATTAATCATAGTAAATGTTTTATATTTATTAAGTAATACCTCACATTCATAATATATATTTTATCCTTTGATTGTTGCTGCTTCTGTTGTTGTTTCATAATGTCTTATTACTTGAAATTGATTCGTTTACATTACTCATCTTTATAACATTAAATATATGGGTCAATTAAAATCGTCATTTTAATTTTAAAACAGAAAAAAAACGTGCGAAACACAAAAACTACAACGAAAGAACATTATTTCGACGATAACACATATATAAACACGCTCGATCTCGGCTTCATTCGGACACTTGCAAATGTAGAAAAATATGTTTCACGTTTACCGAGAAGCAAGTGAAATCGACGTTTTGACAAAACTCCCCACCCTGATTGAAAATATTCTTAGCGGTAAGTTCCCAAAAAAAAAAAAAAAAAAAAAAAAAAAAAAGAAGAAGAAAAGGGGGGAGAAAAAAACACTGAAGGTACGGGACGATATGAAAGAATGAGTGACGAACTGCCAAAATCAAACGAAGAGAGAATGAAATTAAAAGGTAGTCTTGATCCCGCCAGGTGAGAACACCCGACACTTCAGTCGACCATCAATCAATCAAATTCCTATCGTGTCTAACTCCTACACTCCCCAGTTCTCACGACCTAATTCACTACCGATTCAAGAATAAACCATTATCAATAAGTTTATTGTATAGCCCGTGTACTGCACACACAACACCGATAACACAATACAGACCCTTACACTTCTGACTTCATCCCTCTCTAGCTACTCTAGCCGAAAATGAACCACATCCTTATTTACTCATTCCTGTTTTTTTTTCTTCGCTACACAAATAACCGAAAACAAAGCGATATGACTATTAGTTTTTAACAAAAAAGAAAGCTTGGGAGTTATTTGCGCAGAAAAATAATCAGAAACGTTTGAATGGATGCAATACAAAAGCGACCATCATTATGAATTTTCGAAATTTTGATAAACATAAGCTGCGTCAATCTTTTGCGCGTGCACTCTTGCAAAAAAAAAAAATCAATTTGCTAACCAAAAAATTAAATAACATAAATTGTTTGTCTTTATCTAATGTACGTAAGCATTGTAATTGTAGTAGTAGTAGTAGTAGTAGTAGCAATTATAATAATAATAATAATAATAATATAGTTAAATTATTAAAATTATCATTATTAATAGTTGATGCGATTATCGTAAATCCATTTTTAATATTAAAACGGGCCGTAATAAATGCAATAGACCAGCCCGAATTTATCCTACTTTGACACTGTATAAATAAACTAACACCCGAGTGTAATTCTTTGCGTTTAGCTAAATAACACGTTACAAATTCGCGATTCAATGACTTACTTTTAATTGATAAAAATATCCAATTTCATTAAGTAGTAAATACTATCGTTGTCGAGTCACAAAGAAACCCTGGATATCAGTCCGTCTCGTTCTCAATCGGAACACGACATCCCTCCCCAATCCATCTTTCTTTTCTAACTCGCTCTAAAATCCATACCCAATACAATGTATTACGATATTATTTTCCGTTAATTTTGACTTTTTTTTTTCTATCGTGTTCCTCACTTAGACATTTCTCTAATAAACTACAATACAAATAATAAAAAAAAATTATTATATTAAATTTTGTATAGTTAACTTTCTTCCGTTTCAAAGGGAATAAAACCTCACGCAGCGGGCATATCGCTCCATTCAAAAGACAAGCAGTCAAAACATAATCTATTTTACTAACAATTAAATACTCTTTCCTATGGTTGTACGAGGAGAGAGAGAGAAAGGCAGTGAAGGGAAGAAATGAGAGGATAAGGGTAGTTACGAGGCAGGAACCGATTTTCGGGTAGTGAAAACCGCCCTCATCGGCGCAGGGGGAGGGGGCAATGTATTTACAACGCGACCAAAATGTCTCGGTTACAGGCGATTATGTGGCTGCCACGACGTAAGGACATACAAACACTGACTTTTTCCTACTTCTTTTTTTTTTACTTCTTAACATTCGGATTCTAACTTTGAAAAGAAAGAAAAAGAAAACTAAACGTTAAAACGAAAATTTAAATTCTTCAGAGTTCACTAAGCAAAAACTTGTGGCGGGAGAATTCAATCCTTATTAATCGTTCGGTTAATTATCAATTAGCATTTATGTACGATTTCGATCGACCATTGACAAATAAATCACTTTAATATATCACGACGTTTCTTAAATTAAAAAAAATTAAGTATAAATAGTGTAAGATCTACTTCGGATGTTTCTTTTATTTCCTCCTTCTTTCCCGTTTATCTTATTAAGATCTTATATAAAATGAATAAACAAAATTTTCCTCTTTTTTAGTAGATTCTTTTAAAATGTTCTAAATAGGAAAATAATCAATAATAACAAGTCATACTTTGTTAATTTCCGTTACAATAACATCTAAGTTTCCGAAAAAATTCATACCTATTAATTCATTATTTTCTTTTTATCATTTTTATTATTAATGTGCAATTATTTACTTATTTATTTTACGTTTTTCCGAGACATGAGACACACTTTATTCTCGCCTTTTGTGGTCTCCCATACTTTTTCTTATTAATTTATTTGCATCATATACTTTGCTGTTATTTTCTCGCACAAACAACTTCTGCTTTTTTATGGCTGAATTCATGCGTTTCAACATTTTTCCGTTGGGTGGGGAGAAAGTAATCATTTACTTGTTAATTTTTTTTCCTTTTGTTAATTACGTTTAGAAGGCTTCCTAACTTTCTCAGAGTGAATTTTATTCCTATCAGTGTGTATTTAATTATCACTGTCATCTTCTCTTTCCTCTTCCTCCGATTCTGCTTCGGCAAGCCAGATTAACCATTGATTCACCTGAAATAAATAATTTTCAAAAGTCATCTTTATTTATCACAAGTAGAAAGTAAATCCTCTTCAACGAATAATACTAATTTCAATAATCATACCTGAAAAAGTGCTTTTCCCTTTCCGGGGTATGCATCTGTTAAGTCTTCCTTCCATTTCATGAAAGCTTCTTCTTCAATTATTTCTAGGTCATATAAATATACAAACCATCTTAGAAGCATACCTGAAATACATTGCACAGTAGTGTAAAATGCTTCATCAATTTTCTCAGGTAACCTGTTGATAATAACAAGAATAATTCCGAAATAATTACCTTTGGGAAACTGTAGAGAGTAACAGAACACTTGCAAAGAATAAACAGCAACGACCTGGAGTTCCTGACTCTCATTTAGAAAAGACTGAAGTAAAGGTTTATATTTTTCCAACAGTGACTTCTCTTTTTCCGTCAATTGCTTCTCCGGTGCGGTAGGATCAGACCCTTCAGAGAGTGTTGTCTCCTATAAGAAAGAATTCAGTGCATTTACAATTTACATTTGTTGTCAAACTGCAATTAAAATGTTTTAATATCGATATGTCAAACAAACCTGGGTTATGTATTTCAAAACGACAGTGACGAGGGCGTTAATGAACCCAGGATTTGTGTATTGCGACGAATCCAAGTTATCTTTAATCCACTTGTAGAACTGAGTCGGGTTTGGATCAGCCAAGATTTGCTTCCACAGGCTGCTCTGAATGGTCGACAAAGGATACAGGAAAGTCAAATCACGTTCTGCCAGAATCTCGGACAAACGTTCCTTGGTTCGATCAGACTCTGCGACTTGATTTAACAAGTTGACCTAAAATGACAAATAATTAGTTACTTTCAATTTAAAAAAATCATTTTTTACAAGTTCTGATCCAATACATCTAATCGCTTACCTTACTCTCATTGAATATTTGAGTTGTCTTTTGTTTTCCTTCACTTTTACAAAGTGCCTGAAGAACTAACATGAAAAGTGGATAATAAGCACCACCATCCGTGATATCGCCAATGGCTGCCAGATTAGTCAGTTCCAACAATATAGACTCTTTAATGTAGCCTGTATTAAAAAAATATATTTAGATATCGCCAAACCTTTACATTTATAGATATCTCCTCGACAAAAGTATATACATCACAGAGATGGTCAAGGAAAAAAACGTTTACCTGCTACGTAGGAATGAATTCTAGGAATTTGAGGTTCTTTTTCTGATAGTGACGAAGTCAAATCTTTGAGGGCTTCCAGAAATTTATCATTTGACACCACTCCTTCTTTCTTTAATTCGGCGATCAGTTTAACCGAAATATTCCTCTCAGTATCCACTATATTACAAATATGAATAATTAATATATAAACAATAATGTATATATTTCAATGAATAATATAGCAATTCACTTACCATTGCTGTCGATGGTGTTGTTGAGTATGTGTACCAACATACTGGTCATAAAACGTTCCGGTACTTTTAATTCTTTGATTGCAGTTGCACATTTGGGTAGTGTGTCGGACGTTAGGTTTTCGTTTAATACTGCCGTTAATTTCTTCAAAACTTCCTCTTTACTTAGGCCCTTATCTTTTTTGGCAGATTTTCCTTTATCAGCGCTTGCTTGTTTTATTAAAATCGGAGGTTCTTTACTCATCTGCATTTGAGGAGCAGTAAGTAGTGGTTCAGGAAGAAGCGAATTCGTTCGCCCTGCAGAGAGTGGAGTCACAGGCTTTGGCTGTGGTGGTTTGAATGCTGCTGGTCTCAATGAAATATCTTCTATAACACCAGGTGGTCCTAGTG
Organism: Polyplax serrata; assembly: GCA_037055365.1. Classification (NCBI taxonomy): domain Eukaryota; kingdom Metazoa; phylum Arthropoda; class Insecta; order Psocodea; family Polyplacidae; genus Polyplax; species Polyplax serrata. Next base: position 69,212 of record JAWJWE010000013.1, on the reverse strand, counting down.
GAGCTCCCAACATCATATTTTTCTTAAATCGGGGCGGTACATCTTTAGCACTACCACTGTTATTGTTGTAATGTTGCTGGGAATTTTGCTTATTATTGTAATTATTGTTATTGTTAATATTAGTACTACTATTGTTATTAGCATTCAGATGTTGTCTGAAATAACCACCAGAACCGCCGCGATTGCTCCTAAATGCACTGCCCGGAAATCCATTATTTGTCATAAATCTATAAATGTAAAATATAATGTAATTAACATATTAATGCTCAATAACATTCCTACCTGGAACAGATACTTACCCTTTGTTGAAATTATCGTGCGGCAAAAATTGAGAGTGCGAGCTGAAGTTTGAAACACCCAACATGTCGTCTAGTCCACCCCTTGTCTTCAGCGGGTTGCGGAATAATCCATCGAGTCCGGCATTTGGATTTGGCCTCGGCATTGAACTTGTCACATAATTTCGCAATTTCTCATCAGTTCTTATCTGAAATTTCATTAACGTTACGCACTGCTACCAAATACATACAGTCAATTTTAGAACGGAGGAATTATTAACGTACCTGATTGATAGTCATGGGTCCTTCAATACTAGTTGCCTTCCGGGGAACCCATCCTCCTTTTCTCAACTCAATAACATCCTTCAACATGAATCGGATGCGTTTTGGAAATTCTTGGTTTTCAGCCAAGATTTTCATGCGAACAAAATATTGATCCATCAAAATCTGCGAAAGAGAATACATTAATTTATCAATCATAGTACTCAAGTAAAATAAAAAAGTCTATGAATTAAGTCACGACTAAACATTATTTTAATGTACTCACTTGTCCTTTATTCGTATCCAGGATTCTTCCACAAGTTCTCATGATCTGAGCCAAGCACTCCACATCTTCACTAACATCTCTGTCTTTCCTCGACGACCGCGATGTGTATAGTAGGAGGGTTTGTATGCATTTGTGGAGGACACATTCCTGTAGAATTCCCAGTTTTGCAAGTTCGCCAATAAACTAAAATAAGAGTTTTGTATTAATTAACCGTGTCACTTATTCTGTATGCAAAATTTTTGCAAACAGATCATACTTTAATGTTGCCCAGCATCTTCCTTTTGGCAATGAGGTGCCGATCTTCATCATCGGGGCTAAGGGGCCCATCATTTTGTTCATATGATTCAGTAGCCTAGAACATAAATACCAAAACGATGAAGCAATATTTTTACGTACAATTAAAAGTTTGATAATGAATAAGAGGTTAAAACTGAACTACCAACCTGTGCACGATTTTCAAATTCTGATTGACAATTAGACAACAAGAGATGGTTAAAACTGCTGCATTCATCAGCAGGTTCTAAATTAGGTACCACTTCAGATAGTCGCTTACATAGCTGAGCATACATATACGAGTATTTCGGCTCACCCAAGGCTTTTTTGAATATCTATAAATTGAAACCATTCAGTCATTTACCGAGCATCATTGGTTTACATAAAACAATTGAAAGAGGTTATACATTTTCTTTCTGCTTCCTCATGTTCTGCCAATACTTACTAATAGTATAACTCCTTTAAGAATTTGTGGCGAGTTTAGATCTACGGCAAGAATATCATCACTTAATTTTTCGAATTTTTCAGGCGTAAGCTTATTAAGAATTCCCTGAACCTGGAAATCAGAAGAAAAAAATTATGCTCAATTCATGTGGAAGTTTCATTTTAAAAATCCCCAGGTTGTTTGGTGGTTTACCTTTCTGTATATAACTTGCTTTCGATCCTCTTGCATGAGACCATCGCGGAGTATCCTTGAAGGAGGGATCCAGCGTCGCTTAGAGGAGAGGGAGCGAACTTCGTCCCTAAAATTCATACAGAAATTATGAATAATAATCTAGTAAAACCAAAGCAAAATAAATCTGTTAAAATTTATGATCGGTAAAAATCGTAAGCAGCGTCAACAAAATTTTTCTTAGGTGCAGAAAACAACAAAAACGTTTCTTTTTTTCGACTACCTAATGAAAAATCAACCCAGATATAAAATGAAACAATAAACAATGGAAATGAAAAGAGAACAAAAAAAATAATTACCTGGCTCCTGAGACACGAGACACACCCCCTGGTCCTCTAGGGCCGTCCGTTGTTGAGTGTAAGCTCTCCTCGGTGAAAACAAACACTGTTGAATTCCTGAATCAGAAGAGCTGAAACAAAAAAATTAAATCAACTTGTACCGCTTTTCAACAAGAAAATACCACGAATTCGTATTATTGTGTGATTTACTGCGACGACATTAAAAATATTCATACTCCTAAAATATTTATTCGTAGCCGTGATATATCAGTGAATATTATTTAATACTACATATATGAAAACTACTTCTTTTTTGCACCACCAGAAATTTCCTCATTGCCAAGGAAAACCCACGTCCCTGACCACAATAAACAATTAAGAAATATCTAGAATGGACTAACAAGAATCCTGACGAGTATTAAGTCAAGGTAAAACCCAATTCGCAATTAAGATTTCGTTTGGTCGTACACTCGGTGGAAAAGCCTCGAAGTGAATGTTTTCAAAATAACCCAGCTGAAATTTTTGAAAAATTACGACCGATGCACAAGGAAAACAATTAAGAAATTTGTGATGTGGCACAGAAATACAACCGAAGAAAACTGCATGCAACAGGTTCGATCTCAAACTCCCCGAGTTCAACAACCTCTCAGAAAACCATGGTCCTCATGAAGGTTTTACTACGAGTCCGCGTTTCACTGCAATTTTTTATAAATGGACACTTGCGGCACAGCCAACCAGTTTTTGGGTACCAGACGTCGAAGGCCAAGGATTTTAGCACAGATAAACTCGGAACGCCTTTATTTCTACTCGTGTACACCGAGTGACATTTTCTATTTTGCTACCCCTCCGACTGACTTTATATAGTCCAGTCTCTAATCATCAATTGCATGACACTCAACGGTGATACTGGTTTAAAAGGTGCAATAACAGTCTCAAACAGTCGTCTGATTACTTTCGAATTAATAACTACCATCATCGCCATTGTCCCTACGAAACCCGGTTATAAAACAGGTGATTCTACTCGTAAAATGATATTACCAGCTAGTTTCTGCTTTCGACCAAAGCTTTGCAAAACAAAACCAGTCTTTTTCTGGTTTATCTGGAAAAATATTGCGAAACCAATTTCAGGACACTGTTAAAAAGGACATTTCTTTTTCGTAAATGGTACCTGTCAACTCGATCCAAATCGCTTTCGGTCAATCAACCAATCTGTTTGTTGGTTTCACAGTTATGGCTATTGATCCATCTAATGTTCAGGTGGGTAGAATGTAAAACCAAAAATAGGAATTGGAATTTTGCTTTTTTATGGAAAATAAACATCGGAAACCATAAGAATGGCTTTGCATCACGTTCGGGTTATCAAATAGAAAATCAGTTTTTTAAATAAAAGTGAAAACCGTTATGACAAACCGAATACGGCAGCCATTTTTCCTCAAAACAGGGCCTGAAACAATAAGAAGATCACAGTTAAAGCGGAAGCGAAAAGCAGAAAAAGGAGCAGAATCGAGAGAAACAGTTCCGTAAGAAGGAATACTCATGATTTACAAATGATGGGATACACTGATCTGCAAATATGATTTCATGTTGAATTTACATTTAAACAAATTATAACAAAAAGAAAATTTGAGCCTATGTGGTTTTGTACAAAGAAGTTCTGCAACAATTATCTGTCATTTCCAGAAATGTCTTTCTATTAAGCCATATATGACTCATTTATTTTCCTGAAAAACAGGAGTATTTGCCAATACTATTATAGCACAGAGACATTCAGAGTCAAAATAACTGATAGTGACAAAAAACCCAATCATTTCATAACAATCTACTAATTTCATTTCTATGCTTCATATTCATGCAAAATTCCTTTCCCTAGTGGCAATGCCAAGAATCCCACTAAATTTAATATCTACTTGTCCCATGACAAAAAACACACAACAATAAATGAGTTCCATAATAAATGAATATGAAGAATTTTGATTAATGAAACTGAAATGAAACAACAAAATAAAGAAAACTGAAAATTAATACCTGAAGCAAAATCAGTCAAAGCTGGATTCCCATCAATATTTCTTCAGTATTGAATTTTAACAGAAAAAGTTTCTGAATCAAATTCAAAAAGCAATGCAAGTTCTAAAAAGCAAGTCTATCAATAAATGCCTAATCCACATTTATTTGTTTACATATTTCCTAACTTGGGTAAAACTCTGGTGTCCAAAGAAAAATGTACATTATCGAAAACTGAATTTAAAATATTAACAATAAAATTAAGTGAAATTTGAAATTTAATACCACTAGGCAAGCCTGGCAAGCCTAGGATCAGTTTGTCTAAAAAACAGCTTTCATTGTATGGATACAACTCACTTAATTGTGTATCACAGATGCCCCTGCACTTGCAAATGAACCCCAAAAATGAATTCCTGCACTTAGTGTTTTGAATACAGGTACAATAGTACTCACAAGTAAATAAGAAATTGCAATTTTCCAAATAATTTCATGATCATAAATTCTTTTCCCACCTTGTGTTATGAGTCATCAAACACATATCTTACTCAATATACAATTTTAGCAATAAAACATGAGTAAACAGCCACTATATAAAAAATGGTCTATTTTACCTCAAATAGTTGTATATGTACAAAATTACCAAAACAATATGTACAGAACAAAAGAAATTTTTTTAATGTCACACATTGCCCAAAATAGATGGCCATCTATAATTCACCATCAAATTTTGTACAATTCTCCACAAGATAAATTGCAAAAGTAATAATACAACTCTAATTAAGCCTAGATAAAAGATTTTGACTAAATGTTCTTTGTTGTTCTATAAATAGCACAAACAAAAACCAACATTGTGATCAACATGCTAAATAAATTATGGGTATAACTTGAAGAAAATTAAGTTTTAAATTCTAATGAAATGCAAGTTACCATAATAACATTTTGAAAATTACAAATAAAGACCCACAAAGCAGCAGTCTTAAAATCACAAAGGAGGAAATAGATTTATAATAATCAAGGACAACATCAATTTAGTAATTAATTGAGAATTTCCGTATTCCTACGCAATACTTGTGACTCTGAATTTCGTTTTTGGTAAAAAAGCTGCACATTGTAGGAAACTCCTGAGGATGAAACATTGGGAAACCAAACAATTCTGCCCAATACATCAATTTTGGCGAGAAAAACGGACATGGCTACTGTCAAAATACTTGCATGAGAAGGGGCAATAGATCAAACAGTCTCAACAATGGCTGTGAAAAATTACCAGAACCATGTAAAATGTTGGAAAATAGAATAGAAAATACTACTATTAAAGGTAAGTGTAACGTAAAGGACCACGATAGAACAATATAGAAAACATTTTGAGGTCAACGACGCCTGACGGCCATTTTGTTCGACCAAGCCTGGTCAAAAAAATTTTAAATTAGAAATTACACTAAAATACAAAATACTAAATTTTCGTTTTAATTACCGTAAGGCTAAAGCACCTTATTCCTAATGTAAAATAAGTATTGACTTGAAAACTTTTAATAATAATATAGAATAGAAATAAAATCAACTTACAGAATAACAGTTCGGCTAAGAAGCCAGCAAAGATGAGTAATGAATGACCAGGGCTACCAACAATCGAAGATTTTCTTCCTCATTGCCCTTAAAAATTTGCGACAAAATAACTTTTTTCAATTTTTCTTTGCTTCAATAGTTCGTTGTGACCGAATAAAAGTTATACTAAGATCATTATATAGTAAACCCTTCTTACAAATTTTAGAAAATATTGCTCCCTGTAAAACTCTACGAACCGCAATGGTGAGGGAACCATTTTCCTTCTAAAGAATTTTTATTATTTATTTTAGTAAAGGACTCTAAAATTTTTTAAAGTTCATGATAACGGGCATCTCTTAAATATTTGCCTAGAAATATATCTGGCAAAAGTCAAGTAAGATGTAATGCGGAAAATGCAATGCGGCCAACATAAAAATTATGAATACTTAGGACACTTGCATATCGGTCTTAACGGCTTTAGCTTTTTATTCAAATGAATAATGCTTTGACACTGCCACCGCTTGTAAGTGGGAATGTTTTCGGACATTTGAAATTAATTGTTAATAAGGTTAGGATTACAAAATCTCTCCCCCACAGAATAGATAAATCCAATATTTTTGTGTCGGTACAGTGGTGGGGAGATACTTCACCGACCATTTTGAGGTGGGAATTCACATTACAATTGTATTTGTATAACGAACTTAAATTTGTGTCAGCATTTTGATTTTAGATGAAAAATATAAATTTCAAAACAAATCTTTTCAGGCCGAAATTTGTTGAAATCGCTAATCATTCTGGTTGTGATCTGAGGGGTGATGGCTTGAATGACTGCATTACATACAATATAAGGACAACATTGTACCTTTTCAGTACTTATTTGGAAGCTTGTGAGACTTTGGAATTAGTGGTCCTTGAAAAGGAAGACTATGTCATTGGGAGTGCATTTATCAACAATTTAGTTGATGTATTAAATGGAAAAAAGGATCTCTTAAAATTTCCACTTGTTGATTGTGCAGGGGAAGCAATTGGTGAGATATTAATTCACCTATACATTTTCATTGAAGCCAATTACAAGAATGAAACAAATAAACAATATTCAATTCAAGACAGTGTTGTTACTTCAAAGAAATATCAAAATAATAAGGATAAAAAGGAAAATTTCAAACCTTCTGTTAATCAAAGGGGAAAAGTACAAATAGGGCACAGTCAGACTTGCTCTAAATCAGAGAAACAGACACTTAATGTTATAAAAAAAAGTTCACATTTTTGTGAAAAGTTACAAAGTACTAAATCAATGCAGGAAAAATGTAAGTTAAATAAAAATGAAATGAAGCAACAATTTGAAGCTCAAATTCTACCACAAATTAATACTGCTAGTGACACATCCAAAGTTATATCAATTAATTTGTTTCATACAGAAAGGAAGAGTGTTTTAGAAAAACAAGCAATGAGAAAGTCAAATGCTAATATTTCATATAATAAACCATTCAAACCAGTGCAAAGTACATCTTCATTCAATTCAGAGTGTGTAAAGCAATCTAATTTCAAAACAGTTGTACCTAAAAAATGTTTGACTTCTAGTGAAACAAAAATGAGCAGCAGTAAAAGGGTTGATCAGAATCAAATCAAAAATGAAAGTAAAACTGCAAACTTAATTAAGGAGCAGGAGCCTTGCAGTGAATTTTCTGTTGCTCAAAAAAATAGTAATTCTGGTGGGTTCCTAAATAAAAGGGTAATGGATTATTTATTAGGCCATGACATGAGCAAGAAAGATGAAGAACTGGCCTTAAATGTGTTAAAAGAAATGTCTCCAAGTCAGAATTTTGTTAATAGAATCACTCAGTTGGCAGTTCCAATGTCTGACAGCCCTACAATTAGTAATTACAAAATAAGTGTAAATGACAACAGAAAAGTGTCCTTGAATTCAAACAAAAATAAGTTTGGGTTAAGTTTTAATTTTAATGATCCCCTAGAAAGGAAGTACTACAACAAATTTTTTGCTGATAACCAATCATTAAATGCATTCTGTAGTGCCAAACTGATTGATGAATCTTGTCATATCTGTGCTTCACCAGTTGAGAATTGCATTCAAAACAGTTGTTTGCATAGAAATACAGTACTGTATGAAGAAGATGCTAACCCAAGCTGCTCTGCTGTAGTTAATAAAAAACAAGAAGACTTATTCTTAAAAAGTGATACCTGTGAGAGTAGCTTAAGTAATAAGGATACTTGCTGCCTTTATAACCAAAAAATATCTGAATTGGATAAAATTATTGAAACTCTCAATCACTTTGACAAAAGAATCCTATCGCAGCAGAAAAAATCAGAGAATTCAAATATAGTTGAATTGAACTCATAGCATCACTTCTATTTGAGTAAATACCACATGTTCAACATACACCAAAAAGTCTGTTGGAATAGTCTTTGCTTAAATTTTTTAAGAATCATTAATTTTGTATTCATAGTTTACACATTTACCTCCAATGAAGTTTATACATAAACTTTTGTAAAATTATTTATATTGTTATATTATGTTTTATTTGAAATGACTGTTGAACTTACTTCAAATGAAAATCAATCAAAATTTAATTGAAATATAAGCTGAGATATCCTTCTCTCTCTTTCAACTTTTCAATTTCCTTTGGAGGAACTGTGAAAATTTTCCCTTTGCAGCCGTCGTGATCATGTATTTTAGAGCAGTCTCTGATTTTCTGAAATTATTTTTTTAGTTTAGCGGAAAAGATGAAAATGGAAAAATCACGTAATGAAGCTCGGTATGTAGTCGTGGGTTGTTTGCTTCTTTTCAGTAAGTTGAATGGAACGCACCTTAAAACGCTGAATTTGTGCTTTGGTGAAAAATTGGTTATCCTTTTTCTCAATGTCATAACATGGTCTACACAAGAAAAATATGTCAGACTGTTTCATCTTCTTGGCCACCACTTCTTCAACCTGATATTGAACGTAAATTTAATTGAATGAAGTCAAATCTTCACGAGGTCTCAACACTACTTACAATAGGCTCCAGGTACCAATAGTCCCCTTCTGGGTATTTTTGACAACGCTCGCATTTATCGAAATTAAAAGGACCACATTTAATTTTTACGCTAGGCTGAAGGCATTTTTTACTTCCAAAGGAGTGCTTGAAAAAGGGCGTACGACGCTTGAATGATTCCACTTTGTACGTGCCCACCCTGAAATTTGTGACAAAATCGTGTACGATTGTTTCCGTGCGGTTGTTATATTTTGTATTTAAGGTGATTACCCCGGATAATCTGTTGTTTTTGTGGTTCTGTACGTATTGGAATTAAACGGAGCACAACATTGCCGAAAATTTCCAGGAAATGTTGTGGGCAAATTATAATCGCGGGCTCCTGTTGCTATTTGAGGCTGGTAAAATTTTCTTTCTGCTTTTCTTCCTCCTAGTACGGTTCCCAGTTTGCTCGTCGGCTGAAATGTAAAACCATAATTTAACTCAAGTTTGGGATTTTCGGATGAGAAACACCGAACTGTTGCCATGCTGTGTCGCATCTTTGAATGTTTAAAATGGAAATTCACCTTACTTTGTTCAGAAGTGTACCCATTGCAGACACTATGTGTGAAGTTTCATACAGCCCTGGCGCCACATCTAGGTTCTCTTTCATGTGATGCCTCGCATGCCTCGATACCATTCCTTTGGTATCCGTGTAAAACGTTTTCCTCTCCAGACCAGATCCGAAACAAATTTTTCCCTTCTCTTTTCTTTGAACGACATAATCAAAATCTAAAAATACTCCCCCAGTTTTACGACACCGGACAGGTTTTTCTGGAAAAAAGGTAAAGGTGGATTTGGGTAGTACGTACTCATTTTTCTGTTGGAATTATGCCGGTCTGAAACGAAGAACACTAACAAAATCGAACCAGATACCTATATTATAAATAAAAACCACTTGTTAATTAATTTAAAATGGCAGACGGGTGTACACAGATATTGTTTTGAATTCACTTGTCATTAATTCCGTTCCACATTCAGATTCTATTGGTCTTCCTAGAATTAGATAAGGTTCTGATTGCTCACTGATTCGTATTAACTAAAGAAATCGCCTAGTAATCGATGGTCTAATCATGATCTTCATTAATTTTATTTTTCGGAAAATCAGCAACCACATGTAACATTTTATAATTCATTTAACATGACCCAAGGGTTAAAAATTTGAAATTTTATACGTTTATGAATTGAATTGCTTACCATTTTTATGCAAAAATATTTTTAAAAACTGTGCTCACCGCAAAAATTAATAAATTTAAAAACTAAAAAAACCTGACTCTATTTCAGAAATGTCATAAACTAATGAGATGTACATTTATATTTTACGATAAGAAAACGTCTACATAATAAGGATGGAATGATGTGACGAGTTCCTGAAAGGCACAACCATCACGACATACAGAAATTCAATATCGAAAACAAGATTGAATTTTAAATTATTATTGATTTACGACACACATTAAAAAATGTACATCATTTCATAAAAAGTTATTGTAAAGCGAAAGAAATGAAACAGAACCGACTGGCGGATTTCTTATTGTATACAAATTTATCAATTTATTGAAATATCATTTATAAGTCAATAAAAAAAAATAAAATTTTTATTTTATGGTTCAAATATTTTTCACTGCTAAATTTTGACACTAAATGATTATTTTAGTTATTCGGTGTAATTTCGGGATTCTTAGAAAGTAAGACTTTCAAATAAGAATCATGTAGAAATACATAAAAATAATAGCTTTTAAATAGGATTTCAATGTTTTTCGAAAGTTACCAGATTCAATAACGACAATTAAAATTCATTTTGAGGTACATGTTAAAAATACTATAAATTGTAATATTTAATCCTAGGAGGCCGGTGGTATTTTCATGTAACGAATTTTATTGTCTCACGTCACGAAGGAGGCCTTGCCGCTCAAATGTTCCATAGAGTAAATGTCCAGAGGGAAGTATGCTTCAATGTTTTAATTTTGAATTGTGTAGCACCACAAACACCAGTTTGTGAGCAGTTTTGCGGCTCGATGTCGGTTCGATGTTTTAATATCGTTCCGAATTTCATACTGATTTTTATTCGCACTGAGTTGACTTAAGTCACTTGTCGGATTCGCTAAAACTCATTGTCGCTGCCTTCCGACAGGATTCAGTATTTTTTAAATTTTGAGTTCCTAACCTGTACTGAATAAACTGTATTAGTATAAGAATTTATTTATATTTTCTTAAGAAAATGACAACTTCTTCGGAAGATGTGCTGTTACAAGTCAGTCAGGTGAGATTTAAAAAGGGTGATGGAACGTTATATGTAATGAATGAGCGGTTGGCATGGATGATGGATAACAGAGATACAGTTTCTGTTAGTCATAAGTATGGAGATATAAAAAGTAGGTGCAATAAAAGAAATATTTAAATTGTTGTTAGTGGAATCATTCAGCAGCGTACAATAGTAATTATGAATGTTTTAAATTGGTTACAGTGCAAAAAATTTCTCCAGAAGGAAAAACAAAAATACAGCTACAAGTAGTGTTACATGATGGCAGTGCCTCAACTTTTCAGTTTACCAATAGGCTAGGTATTCAAGCACAAATAAAGGATAGAGATGAAGTTAAGGAACTTTTGGTACAATTACTGCCCAAATTTAAAAGAAAAATTGACAGGGAACTAGAAGAGAAAAATAGGTATGTATTTATATTAACAGTACAAAACTTGTAGCTTGTAACATACGAAATAGGGAAACTTTGTTTTATTTACAGGCTGTTATCAGAAAATCCTAGTCTGCTACAATTGTACAGGGACTTAGTAATCACTCAAGTGATATCATCTCAACAGTTTTGGACAGAACATGCTGTAAAATACACTAATAAAATGAACATGCAAAAACAAGAGATTGGAGTTAATGGAGCATTTTTGGTGTGTGAAAAATTTCTATTGAATGTAGAATATGAAAGCATTGAATTTCTGTTTAATATTTATATTGTTGAGATATTTTTGCTTGTTTTCAGGCTGATATCAAACCCCAAACAGATGGCTGCAATGGCTTAAAATATAATCTAACTGCTGATGTGATACAATCAATCTTTAAAACATATCCGGCTGTTAAAAATAAACATTTAGAATATGTTCCACATAAATTATCAGAGTCAGAATTCTGGACTAAATTTTTTCAAAGTCACTACTTTCATAGGGATAGAATAAATGCTGGCAATAAAGATGTTTTTACAGAGTGTGCAAAAGTAGATGATGAAGGTGAGTAATAATTAATTGCAGTTCACCTTCAATTTTTATAACAGTAAAAAGAATAATAACAAATGATTTTTTAACCCAAGAATTAAAGAAAGATTTAGCCAATGGTGTACCAGATGTATTGTGCAATATATCTGAGTTTGAGGACAAGACCTTGGATGAAGGGTATGGCTCAGGAGCTTCCTCTGCACCTGTTCAGGTATCCAGTGGTAACATAGTGCACCAAAACATGATAAAAAGGTTAATTATTTTTTGGAATATTACTAAAAACAATTATAACCATGCTCCCTGTGAGTTTATTTTCCTAAATTTTAATTTTATTCTTATATAGGTTCAATCAGCATTCAATAATGGTGTTAAAAGCCAGTGAGAAAAAATATGATGAATCAAATGGAGCTTTCACAACAAGTGATGGCATGGTTGCAGTTGGAAGTGGGCCTGCATCAACACCAAAGAAAGTAGAATTAACAAATGGAACAGATGCTGAACCAGTGAGCAAAAAGGTATGGCAAATTGCTCTTGCTGTGACTTTCTGTTGTAGTCAAATTGAAATAATAATGAAACTTCTTATTTCAGAGTCGCCTGCAAGAAAAAATTATGCTTGATGATCTTTCCTCACGGTCTGAAGAAAACAATGTATCAAGTTTACAATTATCACAAGTAAGATATCATTGAAATTAAATTGTGTATTGAACACAATTCAGAATGAAATATGTATAATGTTAAATTTTTCTAGATTGAAAGGTATCTTCACTGCCCAATGCAATTTGCAAATTTAGATATATCAGGAGATGTAGCATCCATATGTACAAAGATGGCCAAAGAGAGTGAATACTGGAATGTCAATAAAAAACAAGTCACTCCAGTTCTTGTAAATCCTGCAAATGCTGTCTCTGCTTTAGGTGAATTAACTCCTGGAGGAGCACTAATGAAAGGCTTTCAGGAGGAATCTTTAGCTCGTATGTTACAGCACATTCTTATAAGAATCTTTCTTTCAGGGTACACAATTTTTAATATATTTTAAATACCATTTCTTGACATTTTGTAGAACTTGTACCAAAAGATCTTGAAAAGGAGTTAAAACACACATACAATGCTCTCTGTGAGCTTCTCAGACACTTTTGGTCATGTTTCCCCCCTACAACAAAGACTCTGGAGGAGAAAGCAAGTAATGTTCATGCTTCATTACATAGATTTGAATTAGCAAAATTAAAACCTTTTGAAGTAAGTATAAAACAAAATTATTACGAATTTTGAATTTGTAGAAAGTAGACCTAATTGTAATTTAATTTCAATTTTTTAGGATAAAGTTATTAGAGAATTCAATCCTTTAAGTCAACATTTAACAAAGCATATCAATGAAATGTTGCAATTTGCGTACAGGAAATACAATACCTGGCAACAACGAATGCATAGGTAGCACACCATAGACATTTTAAGTTTCTTCTGTCTCTTCTTGTGCAGCATGGCTCAACTTATAACTTAAGTTTGATGGCAATTTTTGACCGGCTTTTATTTACGTGAACCAGAGAAGAAAACGGTGCTGCGATAATTTGTCATTTGTCGCACAGCACAGTTTAATGCTTTAAAATATTTTTTTTACTGAAAATAGTAACTAACATTTTATGTAGGGTGCTACTACAAATTCTTGATGTCACAGAAAATATAATAAGTATTTTCATGATGATAAATAATATTTTCCGTTAATTATAAATTCTTTTCCTACTGTGTGAATCTCCTTTTGAAGTCACATATGTAACTGTCATTTAGTCTCACGGCCGTATGAAAAAACTCACAATACAGTCATAGAGGATATAATAATCATGTGGTTCTAATGGTTTTTCGAACGTGTGTAAATGCTGACTCGGGTCAAAATGGCGTCTCTTGTTTGAGTAGAGTATTATTGGTCATTAGAAATCATTTACAACGGTTCTTATGTTTTTCGACTATTTTGAACGGAAAGTTATTTGTCATATGAAACGCCTAGGTAATTCGTGCGGATCTTTGTTGCGCGGTAAGTGGGTCATCTTAATTGTCTTTTGTAAGGAGAAATTTTAAGTATTTCCAGAGTCCGCGATGTCGGTATAAGAAGCCATATTTTAAATATTATTTGTTGCGTTATTTTGTTTGTAATGAAACACTTGGACGGCGAACGTGCACTCCTCCTTTTATAGAGAGAATAATCATGATTTTGTTTTTTATTTAATGTTTTTGTCGAGCGTGAAAAAAATTAGTAATAATAGCAAGACGCGATTTTGTATGTAATATTACGGCTGCTTTCTCACAATAGGCCTAGTTTTGTTTTACTATATACTATAGTGCAAACCATTCAGTATTATTCAACGACTTTGCTGGATTGAATGCAGGGGTTAGTTGTCCAGGTGAAGTGGGTTGTTTTAAATTTTTACCAGAAAATAAATCTTCGAAACTTTGATTGATTACAAGTGTTTGGGTTTGTTTTGTGTAATGGAGGGAGACTCTAAGATGAATGGCCGACATCAGCCTATCTATTGTGTGACAATGTACATTTGAATGGCCTTGATTCTTCTTATGATTTGTTTTTCTCACTTAAATTGGTCCACATTTTATTTGGTTTTCACCAATTGAGATGTATTTGAATTAAAATATTAAAATTGGACATAGGGCATATTATATTTTAGTTTTAATATTATTACACTGAGTAAAGCTTCCAGTCAACAAGAGATTTTAATTCTGCATTTGACCTTAAGCAACCCTTAAGTTCAATTAGTTAATTTTCAACAGGATAATTGATGACAAAAATACTCACACTTTATTTGATTAAATTTCTGTTACCCACAGCAGAACCAATAAATAAAAAAAAATGAGGATAATAGTTACTAGACTTTGTTGAATGTCAATCATGTCAAGTGCCATATAAGAACCACAATACCAAAGGTTGGTTGGCTCATTATTGATTTAAACAAGAAAGTATAGTATTGAGTTTTAAGTATTTGCATTTAATTTGTAATTATTTTATGCTCATAAAAAATAAGAGCTTATTGAAAAAATTCATTTAATGAAGAATTTTTATATTGTAAACTAATTAATTGATATTGTTTCAGGGTGCTACATGTTTCTTATGAAAGATGCTCTCACTGAGTTGATACTCTGAGTCATGGGAAATTTGGTGCACGATGTAGTAAATCAGTACAAGATTGCCATAAAAGGTGCTGGAGCATAATGGATCCAGCTGTGCCTTGGTCAGCGTATGCAGCTGCTGCATCCTACAATCGTCTTGCTAATGCTACAGGGTCCTTCCAAACAGCTTCACCTGAATTTCAAAACACTGCTTTAGCAGGGCATCAAACTGGAGGACAAGCCCATACAACTGCTAACCAGTTATTGCTCCAGGCAGCTGCACATACATCTGCAACTTTGGCAGGTCAGTTGGGCCAAACAACAACATTTAATCCTGGAGGGTTTCTCTCACCACCACCTGTTGGATATGACACTGTATTTTCACCTTTATTTCACCACAATACCAAGCCAGCTCATTATTCTACTACAATTAATGTTACTCAACAACGACCAGCTTTAGCAAATACGGTTCCTGCAAAACAAACTACAGTTGAATCAGAGGTACAAAATTTGAGAGAAAACTATGCTCAAGTACATCATCCAGGCCTTGGGTCATCAAATACTACCTCTTATTTTGAGCATCAGACCTCAGGTGGGACAACAGCTTGGAGTCATCAAAGCAACAATCAACTTCCCAGTCCGTTTGGAATTTTACCTCATGAGAGTGTAGTTGTTACCTCTCCTGGACCCACCAAACAAACACATTCTTTTGAAAATACATTCAGCACAACTCATTTCACCACCCAAACAATAAATCCACTAAACTCTCAACTGGTTACAACAAATGCTGAATACTCAAAAACAGCTGGCAATAGTAATCATAGTAGTAGTAGTTACGCCAATGACACGAAGAAATCAAATCGTAGTCAATCACCATTAGTTACCGTTAACAAACCAGTTGTTTCACCTGCAACAACAGTTTCTTCAGGTTCAACTTTTTTCCAAAACCAGTCAACGCCAACAACATTTGCGGATTCTGGAGCCTACCAGAAAACATATACAAATAGTAATAGCGTACCACAGTTGACAAACTCTCAGACTTGTATAGTTTCTACACCTACAACAGCTGGTCAAATTAAAGCAGAGTACAGAATACTTCAGTCGACTCCTAGAACATCTACTACTTATTTAACTCAAAGTGCCAGGCCTTCTAGCCAAAATACTGCAGAGAAAACAGGACCTAACAGAGGTAGTGCAGCTCAAAATTTTGTGTCCCCGCCAACAAAAACGGCATCATCTCAGCATTCAGTTCAAACGAAAGCTCAGTCTAAAGTTTACCCGGAATTATCAAGTCAGTCAAATGAAAGGAGACCAAATACGGAGACCTCCTTAGAAAGCAATCAAAGTTCACCAATTAGTTTCGCACTTAGTTACCCAACAAACAAAAACGTTCAAAGGAGTGGGAATAGTCAATACGTTGTGGGTCAGACATATCGTTACAATGAGGGTGAGTTTCACAATAGGAAAACGGGTAGCGCGGATTCAGCGTATTCAAGCGGGAGTAACAACGGGCCGGAATGTAGTGCTGCGGTTCCTCGCCGACCAAGTCCTCTACAATCTCATTCGCAAGCGAGTCCTTTAGGTCATGTCCCCTCACCAGCATACCCAATGTACAATTCTCCAATGGCAAATATGTCGAGTCCATCAAACGTAGAGTGTCAAACAAATAATTTTAAAAATTCTCAAGTGACTCCGGCAAGTCCTCTTGATGTGTCCGTCACACGAACGCCGAACAGTCAACAAAATGTAGCATATCCAAGTGTAATAACGCGAACGGAAAATGCGGGAACAGTGACGAACTCACCCAGGAACCACGGTAGTCAAATTTGGGAGGGTGATGCAAGTCAGAGACAAAACCGAACTCCAAAGTTTCCTAATTCGGGAACGAGCAATTACAATGGTATCGAACCCAGTCAGGTTAACGTCACACCGCAACGCCTCAATCCATCGGCAGGCACGGTTCTCTCCGTTGGTGAGCGACAGCAAGGTTACTTCGACGCAACCACTCATACAGTTACACTACAGGATTTATCGTCGTGCAGAGGAGATCCTGTGGCAGTAGTTAAAAATTTACAGAATAGCAGTGCGACACAAACAACTACTACAGAAGGTCAAATCAAAGCAGAAGAATCACAAAGAACTGCAGCAACAAAAGCTACGAACCAAAAAACCCGGCGGAAAGCAAACGAAAAGAGTGGCAATGTTCCAAACGAATTGGCGGGAGCGACAATGACCGAATATTTAACTAATCGGGTACCTCCTCCTGCTCATCATAATACTCAGAACCAACAGCAGCAGAACGGAGCCTATTTTGAGTTTGAACGGTGGAACATACCACCGGCAACAACCAAAATATTCACGGGGACCGCCGGACCATTTGCTAGTCATGGAACTAATTTTGTAGGAAGTTCTGCTCATCAGCATCAAGGTCTCATGGTTCCTCATCCACCACCTCCCATACCCTACTTTCCAGCCTTTCACATTTCAACTGGTCATCATTCTCATCATCCACAAGAATTTCATCCGAGCGTAGAAATCACAACGATACCATTCAGTGAAAATTCTCAAGCGCCAAACCAAACTTTCCAGCAGCAGTCCCAGCCAAAAGACGACAATCCAAAAGTTATAGTGCCAGACATAGAAAAAGAATTAGAGTATTTATCACAGACCGCTCATGCGCAAGCAGTTTTGGCCTCGCAACAAAATCCGAACATATCTCAACAATTACCACCACCCATTCGAATGCCTGCTAAAAAGCACAACGACCCGAATTCGGGTTTCATGGCTAGTTACCTGAAATTCCTCCAAGGTGAAAGAGACTCTTCTCCACCTCCCCCTAACCGAGGGGGCAGAAAAACAACATGGACTCGAACGAAGCTGTACGCCCCGGAATTAAAGTCCACAGCTCTAACATCAACGCCAGTGGCTAAGGCAACGTTGACAACTCCGGGAGTCCAATCCTCCGTCACTACAACTATGGTCACAACTCCAATAGTAAGAGTCAATGCGGTGACAGACAGTATAAAAAAAGGAAATCAGAAACCGTACAATCCGGATGACGATCCCAGGTTTTATCCTTTGCCGAAGGGTACTATAAAGCGGAAATTGAATGACTCTGACAGCTCCGACGAAGATTCAAAAATGAATAGAACGTACCCACAAATGTCTAATTTATTGGACAGCGGAAGAAGTGCAAATAAAAAGAGTGGCAAAGTAGGAAAGTCATCTGCTCCAACGTCTGCAAAGAAAAAAGCAGAATCGGGAAATATGTCAGGTACCGTTGGTTTAGCCTTTTGCAATTTGATGAAGAAGTTTACCCGAAATTGCCAATAATATTGTATTTGATATTTTTAGCTTGTGATCCTTTGTTCTTACCCCCGCGTCGAGAAACGTCGAAAAGGAGAGCGAAGGAAAAAACATCAATGAAGAATCTCTTGGACAAACAAAATCAAGATGAAGAACAGGACGCTGATGACCCAGACTTCGTGGATTCTGATTCCGATCCCGTGTGGGTACCCGGAGCAAAGGTATAGAACAAACGTTCGCAGTTTATTTGATAGCAGAACCAGTTATGTAATCATTACGGTGGTATAATTGTATACTATGTATTGTTTAGTGCGATAGCGATGACGAAGGAAAGGGTAGGAAGAAAAAGTCGAGGTCGTTGGTCAGTAAATCCTTAAACACTAGTCTGGTGAAAAGGAAGCAAGAGGACAGTAGTTCGGAGGATGACATTAGAGTGTCCAAAAAGAATTACTCTTACTCAAGAACAGGTCAAAGTATGTATTGAATTACATGACTACACGACCTACAGTGTAGCCTCTGTAAAACAAACGAAACTACATACATTGTACTCGTTTTAGATGTTTCGAGAAGTAAGAATGTTCACAGGCCGATACACTCGGAGGTAGATACTCGTAATATTAGTACAAACGTTTCGGAGCCTCACTTAGTTATTCAGACTACAGCCGGAGAACCTCAAGATTCAATGGACCTACAAGTAAATAAGGTAAGCTTACGAATTCTTTAGGATTTTATGTATTACTATCACATGAATTTGTATTTTCAATTGAATTTAGGGCAGTGACAATGTAATAGTGCCGTTTTGAATAATTTGGTATCGTACAGTTCTGTTTATGACATGTTATTTATCCACCTTCCCTCGGTTCGAGTAGTAATTTTTTACCATTTTTTGTAGACTGGAGAATTCGTAGTAATGAAAAGTGATCTTCACGAAGAATACCCTCCAATCTGGAGGATAGATGGAAAAACTCTGCTGCAAAAATATGAACCATTCGATGAGAATGGTAAAACACTGTATAGGAATATAAGTACGGTAAGTATTGCCAGAGTAACATTGGGTTAACAAGCGCCAGACGAACGAAATCTTCATTGTAAGGATTGGTGTATTATTTTTTAGTACTCTGGATGGACAGCTCAAAATAGGCATATTTATGTAACGGTACCTGTAAGGTTTAGGGTTCAGTCAAGAATGGAAACAATTGTAGAGTTAATGCGGGACGAGATGAATACGGAGGATCCGGAATTGATGGAACGAGTAATGAAGGACCTTGAGAAGTATCAGGATTCCTTCGAGGTTTACATACAAACTTTGATTAGTCAAGCCCTCGATTCAAATTTCTTAACGGAGATTCTTCAGGAGCAAGGTACAGTTTCACTTTTACGATCTGTAAAATTTAAATTCAGTTTGTCTTTTCTGAAAAATGATGTTTCCTTCCAGACGAATATTTTCTTAATAATGTAAGGGCAATAGATGAAGTCACGGAAGATCATTGCAGACGACTGTTAAACGTAACTAAATGGAAATCTAATTTGGTGATATCTGTAAGAACGTGGCCTTGTCTGAATGTGATACACGATTTGCCAAAAGAGCATACCAACAATACCTTGTGCTCTGCTTGTGAAAAACCCAAGGTAAATGAAAATTGACCCAATCCATAAATCGAACGCGTCATTTTGTGTCGTTTATTAGTATTTGTAATTTAACAATACAATTTTTCCACTTTAAAGGTATCCATGAGGATACAAATGTACGGGCAACCGTACAACAGCACGACATTAGAGGGCTGTCAGCCGGATCCTAAAGCTCTGACGGATAAAGTGAGTTATTACTATTGTATTACAACTTGACATTTGATATTTCCTTAAGAAAGTAGGAAGTATTTATAAACAAGAATGAATTATTCATTATTCCATTTGAAATTTCAGGATTTTCTTTTGTGCCATTCATGTGGTTGGAAAGTTTCACTGTGCAGTAAAGCTGCTCATCAAAAATACCTTATGTATATAGAATGCGCTAAGCGTGTCACCGAAAAGAGGGCTTCGGATCCTAATAAGGATACGACCTGCATTCTTAATGAACTTCTGGCTGACGAGACCTGGCTTAATCAAGTACGTATGGAGATGTTTTGTCGTTCAGTGTTTTTCATTATTTTTTAAGCGTAAAATAACGGTACTCTAACAGTTGCGTTATGTTGTCTTTTTAGTTGTTTTTGGATGTACGAACGTCTTGGGCTGAAATTGAGAAGATAGAACATTTATCATGCGAAAGTAATAAGCATCTACTGCAAAACGCAGTTGCATCCGCTGGTATATCGTAAAAAAATATCTCGTCCGAACTCTTGTAAATAGTTATACATATTTTACAAATCAAATTGTATATAAATGTAAATTATACGAACCTATTCCTTCAGCCTTTATTTTATAAAAATACAGAATGAAAATAAATAAAAATCCGAGAACAGGTTTTATATACGGAAATTGCCAATAGTACACGAGAAAGCAGTTTCACTTGTTTTGGTGTCGGTCACAAAAGATTTTGTCGAATTAAGCTCTTCATAAAAAAGAGAATGAAATTTTAAAGTGTTTTTTACGACGATCATTCATTAACGGTTATTTTATTTTCATTTTACGGAATGATTGTATCGCGGAATTTTTTAATTTTATAATTCGGTTTTGAATAGTAACGAAAATTGGTCTTCTGCGCGAAAGAATATAAGCAGAGCGCTTAAACGGGTAGTAAATTCGTTTATGTGGTTACCGAGATATTTTTTTTTTTTTTGTAAATTAAAAATATGAGTTTTGCAGCTTCTTTTTATTATGTTCTGATCGTTTAAATAAGTAATTTGCCATAGCAGAAGTAAAATTTTTATTGTCGCGTTCTTAGGAAGTGTTTCTGCCGGGACGTTGGATTCAATCAATTTTTATAGTCATTTCATTTCAATGGCCGCTGGAGAACGGACTTGATTTATAAGAAAATTCCATTTACTTGTCACAAGGTAGATTCACTTTTCAAGAACCATTAAAAATCAGTGTTTTCGGGAACCAATTATGTACATGACGATGAGAGAACTCGTCACCCAGTTATTGTTCACACCTAATAGTACCGGGGAATTCGAATTTTACGTAAGGCACACTTCAATTAAACACTCGTAACAGTTGATTTGAATATCATTGTTCGTCACAAGAGTAGGTTTAGTGGTAGAACACGTTTAGTTTGTCTTCCAGAAACATTTTGGACATCCTCAACGGCACTATCGTCTCTAGCAGAAGGAAACATGTTTCATTTTTTTTAAAAACTGAGAAAAAAAATTTTTTTGTAAATGCCCGTGCCTTTAAAACACCACTTGGTAATATTAGATTTGCTCATAAATTCACTGAGGTGCTGTTGTAGAAAAACCGTTCTATCGGAATGGTTTTTTTACCACGGTAATGGCTCCATTAAGCTTGCGTTTCTTATTTAACTTGAAGTACGGACTTGTATATTAAAAACCGGATATTTCAGTTAAACATTTAATATAGTCATTGCACGTGTAATTGGCGGTATAAACAATGTTACGGCAATTAGGATGTAGTAGAATGTTCGGTAACAAATACATTTCTTAATTTTAGTTTTAAAATAGGTGATTTGTGTATAAATTTCGAAGTAGTCATTTCACGCAATGAATTATTTTCACGAATGTTCACATTGTCACATGTTTTTCTTCAACTTTCAAACCGGTTTTAAGTGATAAATTCATTTTAAAAATTACATAACGACACGTTTGTTACAAAGCCGGATTACCAGGCTAACAACCTCAGATTTCTTTTTGTATGAAAATTGCCGTAAATTGTACAGCGTTCACGATCCGGTTCGAGTGAAACAAAGCCAAAGAAATTCAATAAATCGATCAACTGTTCGGTGCGTTATAATTGGTTTATTTTTGCATCTTATGTTCGTATTATTTTATACTTTCTGCATTTTTTTAAAATTAAGTTTTTATTTGGGAAGAGTAACCGCGAGGGTAAACCGAAGCTTACCCCCCTGAACTGCTAGCCTCTAGTTTTGGGCATTGTCCTATCAGGTGAATTAAAATTCGTATAATAGTAATTTTAGTTTAATTTTGATATGTTACAGTTATACGTTGAGAGAAATATTTTTGTAAATAAGTTGCCATTTTTTTGTTGTTTTAATTTAAAAAAGGATTTAAAAAAAAACATGGGAAATTTCCTTTTCAACTCATCTCCTCATTTCCTATTATCAGAACCAATATAAGTTGGTATGATTTTTGTTCATGTTGAATTTTTAATAGAAAATTCAATTCACGAAGTCGAGTCACACTAAATAGAACGGTTTATTTAATATCTTTCCCACGGTTGTTTTATATTATTTGTGATCGAACTGAATTGGTAACGTACATTGTAA
This sequence comes from Polyplax serrata, assembly GCA_037055365.1. NCBI lineage: Eukaryota > Metazoa > Arthropoda > Insecta > Psocodea > Polyplacidae > Polyplax > Polyplax serrata. Next base: position 46,557 of record JAWJWE010000013.1, on the reverse strand, counting down.
AATTTTTCATTTATTATTTTACTACTATTTTAGGGCACAAAGGCTTTTGCCAGTTTTTGGAGAGAAATAATGAAACTTACCGGGAAACCCAATTAAGTGAGAAAAATATTAAATGATTACTGTAATCCAACAAATTTGAATAAACGTAATAAAATTATTAAGAATTGCTTTTATTTTTTATTTCCTGAATTAAAGCCCCTTGGCAGTTTATTTGAAACCCACTTGGGAGAAAATCTATAAGGACTTATTGATGAATCCAATAAAAACCATTCTTAACTGGGACTATTTTTTCAATTTCGGATTACGAATTCGGGACTGAAAAATAACTCCAATTACCTAATTTTTTCCAAATTAATAGACCTTGAGTGTTGCCGGCCCCGCATTAGAGTAAGAGTTATTAGGTTATAAGTCTTTAACAGTGGAGTTAATAAATAAATAAGCGGTCTCTATTAAACAGGTTTAGGAGTGAGTGATACACATATTTTAATTTATATTCTTAATCGCCGATCGCCGGACACGCAGCCAAGATTTTGCAAGCAGCTTTTTTTTTAGGAAAATTAACGTTGTTTAAGGATAAATTCAAAATCGCGCGTTTCTGTAACGGTAAAAATCAGCGTGCACGGTGTTTTTCTTCCGTCGCTTCGAGTTTACGTTTCCCCTGGTGTAAGTCCGGTGGTTAGAACTCTATGAAACGTGACGACGCAAATCTGTCAAAATGGCGGACCCAAATGATACGCAAAGTTCAAATAGTTTGTTTTCTTTTATATTTACAAAAATAGTGACGAGTCCGCTTAACCTAGGCCTCGTGGGAATAATTATTTTCTTAGGGTACAAAATATTAAAAAGTAGAAATCAGACGCCTGATTCCGGACCGGAGGAACCGAAGCTGCCCAAGCTGAGGAAAGACTTCACTGTTGAAGAATTGAAAAAATACGATGGAACTCAACCGGATGGTAGAATTTTGGTCGCCGTTAACGGCAAGGTTTTCGACGTAACACATAAAGGAAAACGATTTTACGGACCCGGTAAGGATTTGTCTAAGTAATTATTTTTATGGCGAGGCTTTTCAAGTCGTACTAGCAACGGAAAGATGACTGGATCAACGGTGAAAGGACGAATTGCAGACTTTTTGTTTATATCGTATATTAAAAAAAACAAATATATGGAACTAATTTTTCATTGTTAAGTGTAACACAATAAAGGTCACACCACACAACCCAAAGTAAATTTTTCGCATTCGAAGAGAATTTTTTATGGCATTGTGTAATGATTGTGTCACCAATTTTTCTTTTATAAATATTGATAAAAAAGGTTCATTTACTATTTTTTCAATATTTGGCAAGGCTGCTACTATTTTATAAATGATGTTACAACCTAATTAAAATAATTAATTCATAAAGTTTAACTTGATAATATTAATACTAATGAATCATTGTAGAAGTACAACTTTTACAAGAATTCACAGGAAATATACAATCATATCTTGGAAATAGAATTTTAAATTTACTTTGTTGTTTTTTTGACAAAACTTTGCATGTTGTATGGTAATGGGGTAATAAATTAGCATTCTTGTTCAATGGTCTGTGTAAAACTACTATTATAAAAGTATTAATTTCAATATTTAGTTCTTTTTTGTTACTAAGTATTCAATAAATGATAAGTAACACATTAATATTGAAATGTTTGTATTTCCATAGCATTAAACATTTTTTATTATAATTTCAGGTGATTTGTGACCAAATAGTAAATTTATCATTAAAATTATGTAATGGTACTCTAAACTTTAAGGGGAGGAGTTTACATTTTCTTTTTAAACTTAATATCTGTGAAATTCTCAAATCAACAGGAAAAGACATTTTAAAATCTAGTTTTAGGAATGAATATATGAATAAAAATATCTTGCATAATGAGTTGCCTTGTTAGGTTTAAACTGTCAGAGTAAAATTAAAATTTCAATGATTATAATTTCTAACTATCTAGGGTCTATGCAGAGTTGAACTCTTAAAGTTTAATTTTCATTTCTCATAACTTGAAATTCAGATTTGCAATTTTGAAAATGCAGTGTTTCACAATTCTGTTTGCAAAATGCAATATTTTCTATTGCTTACACAGGTATTTAAGAAAGGGTGTGAGATTATGTGTTTTTCCTGCAAATTGAACAAAAGCATTTACTTAGTGTATGTTAAGATATTTTGTTTGAAGTTGGGATTTTGCCTTTTTTACACAAGTCAATTGCTTATTTAAAACTTCTTTACTTTCTGTTGCAGGTGGTCCTTACTCGGCATTTGGTGGAAGAGATGCCACTAGAGGTTTGGCAAAGTTCTCTGTTGATACTGCCAAAGATGAGTATGATGACTTGTCAGATCTAAATGCTATGGAAATGGAATCAGTGCAAGAGTGGGAAATGCAATTTAAAGGTAAACAAACAGACTTCTTCACTAATTAATTTAAGGGAAATAAATATAAATAACACACTACATTTCTAACTTCTCGACTTTTTTCAGAGAAATATGATTATGTTGGTAGACTACTGAAACCTGGAGAGGAACCAACAAATTATTCAGAGGAAGAGGAGGAAACTAGTAACAGCACAGAAAATGAAAAGGAAAAAGAAAAGTCTAAATTTGAATAAACACAGAGGTAATCAAATTTAGATTGTATAGTGGCATAATAGATGAACCTTTCATTGCTGGTTTTTATTTCCAGTTTTCTTTTTGTAAGCTAAAAAAATGAAAGACTTATTAAAATATTAATTATTGTTACATTATTGATACATATTATTATTGCTACATGATACTGTATATAAGTTGAGTCTTGTTTTTCTTTCATGTTCTTAAAACAAATGAGATACAATGATTCTAAAAAATGATCCTAGAGTTAACAATATTTAGTTTTGCATTCATTCCTACATGCACAACTATCTCACTGCACATGTATGTTTCTTTATCAAAAGAAAATATTTTTGGGAGCTCTCAAAGTAAAAAACCCTTCACATTGTGTGTTTGAAAATTAAAGTCACTAACAACCAACCAGTTAAAAATATTTAGGAGGTCAGTTTTTCAATTCTCATCAAAACTTGGTTACATGGTTTTATTTTATTTTTTTCATATTTCAGGTGTATTTTAATCTAAAAAAATGTAAATTCAAAAAAACGAATTTTAATTGTGCGGAAAAGAAGAAATGACACTGCTGTTGTAATGTAATGCATTCATCAATTGATTATTGTGAAAGGCATAATTGAATCAATGGCAGCTGTAACAAAGAAGGGAATTATTATTATTATTATTATTATTGTAATTAATATTATTATTGTACAGACCAAGGACTACATATGCTAAGAGTGAAATGCATGTAAAATCATAAAAACTACAAAATAACAAATGTATTGTTTAAGGTTGGGGGTGGAGGAATATTGTAATATTCTTTTCAACTTTCAAAGTTTTTAATACAAAAACTTTAAGTGGAAATTATTTTGGCTAACATCATTTAAACAGTTAGTGCCAATAGTCTAGAGAATATTATATGATTATTTTTAGTAATGCAGTATGGTAGGACCAGTGATGTACTGATGGTGGCTTGAAAACATTTATTATTTTCTACAGCATGTATTCAACCATTTTTTAACATTTTACATTTAATCCTTCAGTGCTTTTTTATCTAACAAAGAAAAAACAATTTACAAGAGTTAAAAGTTTTAACTCTGTTTTGGTGCATCACTTGTTGATGAATTATGACTATTTAAAAGTTACAAAGTGAGTATGGTGACTGATACTTGGAGACCATGTAATGTAGTAACTGGCAACTACACTGGCAACCTACTTCATCCTTCCAACTACAAGAAAATTTGTTAACAATATCAGCTGAAAATTGTAAATGTGAAAAATGAAGTGAGTCATTGGAAAAAATTACCTTCAGAATATTATGTCAATCTCCACCTTTTGTTTCAGTTATCCTGTTTTGTTTCAATTAACCTTTATGCATTGAGTATGTATAAATATATATAAGTATATATATATATATATATATATATATATATATTTATATATGTAATTTTGTAAGACTGTTTTAGATTTTATCAATTGTAACTGAGGACTTAAATAATGTGAAACAGTTGGTACCTTTGAGAAAACATCAAAGGTGGAGATGCCTTTATTGAATTACATAATATAAAGCTATTTTTAGAGAATTTGCAAGTAGAAAATTTTTATATATTACATTTATATATGTAAAGATTCGCTGGGTCATTTTTGAGCCAGTCAAACTGACTAATGGAATCATAATTAGTAAGACAAAAACTACTGAGGGTGGGTAATAGGGAATGGAACCAAAGTTTTTCAACAGTAAAGTTTTTTATTTATTATTTTTCAATGCCCTAGACAGTAATAAGGTACTTAACAAAAAATAAATAAATTTTTGCTGCTTTTGCTTCAGGGATGAGTAAAGGGTACAGCACCAAATGTAATACTAATATGAAACGCAAGAATGCACCGGGTTTTAGGTTGTGTTTACCTTTGACCCAAGACAAAAGGAAAATAAGTTAATGATTGTATATAATATTGTTGCTTTTTGATTTTTAAGACTTCGGGTGAGATAAAATGTGAATGACATCAATGACAATTCTAATTGTTTTTTTTATACATATGAAAGAAACAGACTCAAATGTGGCAAGCATATTTTAGAAATAATTTTCTATCAATTTGGGAATTTTAATATTTGGAGGGATTAAAGTATTCTGGTTTAGAGATTGGAATTTTTCATTAAAATTCATTAATTTTCCTTTTTTTTTATTTTGTTCTAAATAATCTAAATGTTTTATAAATTGTAATTGGATAAAAATGAAGTAAATAATTATTGAGTGTATTGCAGAAAGTGAGGCATGGTTTTCACTTGTTACATTTGTGTTTATTTAATACATCTCTTTAAGGAATAAGACTGGTATTTTTTTCTCATTGATCCCGCCAATCAGTGCTCCGGTAAATTGTCTGTATTTGTAGAATCTTATTTTTCGATCCAATTAAATCGGGACACATTACAACCAGTGCAGTAGGTAAAAAAGCGGTTGAGAGTTGGAAATATAATCTTTTTGGGTGACAACTGTAAATGAGTCTCAATTGGTTAGTAACCCATTATTAACACAAGTCTTATGCTCGTGGTACTCTTCCCGAGTCAGTAATTAATTATAGTTGGAAAAATACTGTGACTTTTAATTACTATGATTCTAAGGAACTGTCATACAAAGAATGGTACTTTAACAAATTCAACTGAACATGTTTTTTTTTAGCGAAAAAAATCATACCCACTTGGTCGCCAACGTACCCTTCTGCAATAATTTAAGTATGCGTGCTACGTATTGATAATTCTTTATTCTTTCTTATTTTGCGTAATCTTCACAACGTTCCAATTAATGGAAATGTAACATGTGTTGCGATACAATTTACAAGTATCCAATGAATCAACGAAAAAATTTATTAAGAGATCACACACAAATAGCCGTTTACACTTTGACGCAGTCATCCCCTTCCGTTGTCTTCGGCGAAAACAAACCTGGGCTAATGTCTTCGTCACCCGTTCCCGCCTTTATTTTCGACAAGGCCAATTCGAGGGAGGAAATAGTTTGGGTCATCGTCTGATCCAAATTATCCGTAACGAGACTGCTTAAACTTCTGTTCAGGGGCAAATTCATGAAATCCGATATGTTGCTCTTCAGTTCCTCCGGAATGTTGTTTTTTAAATGTCGTAAAGCGTCGTCGAGGCTCTTACCTCCGTCGACAATGTCGCGGTACACCTTACCAAAATTTAGAAATATGTTTTTCACCGATTTTGCGCATGTGTTCATCATGTCGAACTCATGATCAACGTTCTGAATGTAAGTTTGGACTTTTATAACGGATGAATACATTTCCTCCCTTAACATTACCATTTGCTGGCAGTTAAATACTACAATTTTGAAGAGGATGCACAACAGTACAAGTAGGAAAATTGGCTCTAATGTCACTATCCATGAAAAATGGGTCCAATTCATTGTTTGTACATTAATTTAAATTTTTTTCTAAAAAATCACAACATTGTTATCCTCAGACTGATTACACACAGCCTTCTAATGCTCATTATCATTGCACACCTGTTGAGAATTTAAATACAAATTGAAACATAGATATATTTTTGTGTTTTTTGCACAAAACTTTTTCACACCAAGTGAATAGGCTTTAGAAACATTTTTTGGTGTTCTTTATGTCAATGTAAATATTTTTTAATTTATTTATTAGTAAATGTAATTTAACATTAAATAAATTTGTTGAGAATTTTAAATGTAGAGAACTTTGTTTAAATTATCATTGGATTCAAGAATTTGAAATGTGTATTTTCCCATTAAAAACAAATCAGCTTAAAAGAAACTAAAATATTTGATTCCCAAAAATTTAATACTTGTGGTAATAACATGATTTTTTGCCCTGTGGGCTACAAAAATATCTTTATTACTCCAATGAAGATAAATAGAAGTTCCATTTTGAAGTTCTTGATCCATCAGTTTGGGAGTGATTGAAATCATAAATTATATTCTCTGATATGTGTATTGTGTCAAGATATTAAAAACATGTGAAGTATTACAATTACAAGTATTGTGCGAAATATTACAATGGTGGTTCATTATATAATGCAAAAGACATTTAAATGTGTTAAACTTTTTAAAAAAATTTAAATATCGAAAGAAATGTTACTTGATTGGGCAACAGAAATTGGGGGGTAGTCTACAAAAAAGATTCATCCGAATTGAAGGAGAATAGCAATCGATGAATCGCACTCTTTCTTGTATAAAGAAATATTACAATCAAAGAATACTTTCATACTTTTACGAATTTTGAATCTGATACATCGAAAATTTACTCCACATGTTCCACTACTAATAGGGCTAATGAAGAGTTGTAAACAGTTTCTCTAGACATTTAAAAGTAATGTTAATACCTCACTGAAAAGAAATTACCACTGACGTTTACAATATAAATATCTATTAGTCGTTAATTTAATTATTGAAAAAAAACAAAAACTATCGTGTGTATAAATTGCTCTTTGTCTAAATCTTTAGAAAAATAAAAAAAATTACCCCTGCTCTTGACAATAATTAATATTCGTAGGAATTCGATATAATTCGGACCGTTTCGTTGATGTGTGACGTCATATTTACTCTATGATCCAATCGTAGTGGTAGTCTGAGTCACATGGACAATACCAACCAATGAGAAATTGCATTCTAAATTTTTCACTGACAAGCGTAGAAAAAGTGTTCATCAACAGACGCCATCTTGTCAGAGATTGACCGTATTAATTTTCCGTCAAAATCGTGAACAAAATGCTGTATACATGCATTAGGAATATTTTTATGTTTTATTAAGCAGTGGTGAAAAACATAATAAATGAGTATTTAGTGTTTTAAGCAATTTTTGGTGACAGTGAAGGTGAAAATCCTCTTTGTTTGAAATCGCTTCTACTTGCATCTCTTTCAAAGATGGCGAAACGAAGCTCGATGGAATAGGCCCACTTCCAGGCTTGGGTCTTGATGTCTGTTTTCAAAATTTGCATTTAATGGTGTTGAAATGTGCCTTGAAGAATGTAAAAAATCATCATCAATTGGGCCAAAATACACGAGGAATTTAACTTTTTGGATAATTTTTTGAATAATAATATGTGCATTAATGATATAATTTGGTGAAGTAACTTCGTTTTGCTCATATCGAACATGGCGGATCATCTTGTAGACGGTCCGCCAAATAAAAGACAGAAACTGAATGATCCACTGCAAGGGCCATCAGACAATTCTTGTGAGTATCTAAGAAATACACAGTTTAAATTATTTATACTTCACTATTTTTTGACGTAAAACGGAATTATTTCCGCGGCATAATGAAGACTGTTTTTTGGTAAAATAGGCGTATCGTTTTCTTTATACCGTGGTTGTTTGGCATTGAAAAATTTACAACTTCAGTTCTTTTAGTAAACGCTTTAAAATTAGAGTTAACATTTGTGAATATTTGTAAAGTACGAGAAGTTATTTTTGTCGTTTACTTTTCAATAAAAATTATACGAATCCACCCGAGAAGAAGAAACATGTGAAAACAGCATGGTTAATGTTATTGTTTTCTTGGCTACGATTGACACCTATTTGTCCCACTTACACAACTTATGTTTTATATTCGAAGTTAATTCGCTATTTTGCCTCCCTTTTTTAAGGAGATTTTTAGAAATATATAGGTTAATAATTCCGTTATGAATTGATACTTGTTGCTCTTTTTTAAAACCAATACAAAAATCAATTTTTCTTGTTACTAAGTTGGTTAGGCAACTGTTTAATTTTTTTGCCATATTCTTATATGAATGAATTAAAACAATCTCACTGCTAATTTATTGATGATATTTTTGAATTGTAAAATACTTTAGGTTGAAAGTTTTGTTTCATAAATTACATAAACATATGATTTGTTGAAGGTATTTGTAAAATTTCATCTTACTCATTTTGTGAATATTAAAAATTTGAGTTACAGCCCAAATAACTTAGAATTGTTGAATTTACATCATTACTAACATGGTATTTTTTTTTAGCTGATCTCTTTCCCAATAATGTTATGTTTGATTTGGAAAATGAACTCCCTGAGGAACTCATGTCAACAGGAGGTTCTTGGGGGGCAATTGAAAGCAAGCCTCCAGTCACTGGACCAGGACCTGGTGCTGGTCCTGGTTCAAGTATGGGTCCCCCTTTGCAAAATGGAGCATTAGATTTGCCTCACCATGTAATGTCACAAGGAAACAAGGGAATTGTTAATCATTTGCAAAATCCTGTTCTTAACACGCCTAGTAGCCAGGGATTAATGAATAGTCAGGGTAAGTTAATCTATAAAAGTTGTTAATACTGAAATGGAAAGAAACCTGTGATTTGGACTGTGCTAACTACAATGAACATGTGACATATTGTTGTTTCTTTTATGTAGGGATGGTAGGCACAATGATTATGACCAGTAGCCCTCTTAATACTATGGGTGGTGGTCATGTTGTAACAAATTCATTAAATAAGCAGCCACTGCCTGGAAATTTGATGCCTCAGCAAGGTATGAAAATTTGTTTAGCTTTGTCTGAAATTTTTTATTGTTTCTTTAGTATACTATATGTATTTAATATTTATCTTCCTACTAGGTCTTCATCCAAGTGTCAGTCAGCATCAACTTCACAATGGTCCAATTCTTTCAGCCAGGGCAGCAGCAATGCAGGGGCATTTGGTAAGGGGACCTGGACCTGGTCAAAACGCTCATATCGGATTAGGAGGTCCACGGATGCAGGGGCCTGGCCCGGGACCCGGTCCAGGACAAGGAATGGGGCCAATGGGAGTAACATCTTATACCTTTAATTCTCAAGGGGTATTAGCCCCTCAGCAGAGAGGTGTACCGGGTAACGTCGTTCAACTTCAGCCACAAAGGTTTAGTGTTCAAGGCACTTTGGGTACGAAAATTTTTATGACTATGAAATTTACATAAAGGAGATTTTTGTTTCCTTGGTAACACGAACAATTAAACTAAAAATTTTATATCTTAGGAGGGCCTTCGGTAGTTAATAAAGAAGGCGGAGCTGTTTCCGCGCAACCCCCTGCTTCCAGTCCGGCTCAGCCTCAATCAGGAGCTCCTAGTGGAACCCAGCCTGGGCCACAGCAGGCAACTCAAGGTGGTCAAGCCTTGCAACAACCGGCTCAGCAAACATCTAATGCCGATCCGGAGAAGAGAAAATTAATTCAGCAGCAATTGGTATTGCTCTTACATGCTCACAAATGTCAAAGGAGGGAAAGTCAGGCTAATGGAGAGCAGTGGCAGGTTTGTACCCTGAATTACTGTTTATATCAAATTTTCTTCTCAATTCTTATGAAAATGTTCGTATTTTTCACTTCCATTGTTCTTTACTTTTAGTGTATTCTGCCACACTGTAAGACCATGAAAAACGTATTGAATCACATGACAACATGTCAGGCAGGAAAGTCTTGCACCGTCCCTCATTGTTCTTCATCAAGGCAAATTATATCTCACTGGAAGCACTGTACGCGTTCTGATTGTCCCGTTTGTCTACCACTCAAGCAAGCAGACAAAAATAGAAATAATGCAAATGGTAAGTTGTAAAACAATAAATGTCTTGGAATAAATTATGTTACGCGGTCGATGTAATGATGTGGTGAATAAAAATTGCAGTGATCTCAAATCAAGCAGTCGGAAATCAACCTAATCCATCTCCATCCGATATGAGGAGAGCTTACGACGCCTTAGGTATGCAATGCCCCATTAGTGGCGGGCAGCCGGGACCACCAGGCGGATTATTAACGCGTCCTGCAACTAGAATGGTTTCTACTGATATGAATCAAGCATCCATGCCCGGTAGTGTCCGACTAATGGCGCCACAAGGTTTGTCTCATTTAATTAACTGCAGGAGTCATACAAAATAGGATTTAGAGGTTAATGAATATTGCCTTCAAACAGGGCCACAAACTGCTTCAGTTCCTGGGGCTGGAAATCAAGTGGTAGCTCCAAACGTCAGCCTTCCGTTAAGTAGTGATCCGACGACTAGTGCAATGCCAGCCACAACTGCTAGTTCTGCAGTCAGTGCAACGCAGCAGGCGCAAGCCATACAACAGACTGTTCAAAGCATATTCACACTCAACGATTCTCAAGGAGGAGTGAGTTTTTTTCTTACTAAAATAGAGGTATTTATTTTCAGTTTATTATGGTACTAATTGACATGATTTTACAGGTTGGCTGTGACAATAGACTAGCTAATGTTCCACTACCAGGAGGTTTAACGCCCAGTCAAGTGCAAGCAACACCAGTTCAAGGAACGAAGGAATGGCACATGTCGGTTACTCCTGACCTCCGAAATCATTTAGTTCATAAATTGTAAGTTTTGGTGATTTTTTTGAATACTAGTCAACTTTTTTTACTGTAATTACTCATTTTCAAATTCTTTATATAGAGTTCAAGCAATTTTCCCCACCCCTGATCCTAATGCAATGCTAGACAAAAGGATGCATAATCTTGTTGCTTATGCGAGGAAAGTCGAAGGGGACATGTACGAAATGGCTAACTCTAGAGTAAGTCGATTTAATGCATAGAAATCAACTACTTCCCTCGAGTCCGACTATATGAAATTCATTTTTATTAAATTTTTTGTTTTAATAGTCCGAGTATTACCATCTTTTGGCCGAAAAAATATACAAAATTCAAAAGGAATTGGAGGAAAAAAGGCAAAAACGAAAGGAGCAGCAAATGCAAGCGCAAAATCCTACTCCTTTAAACGTTCAACAAAGCACTATTAGACCAGGTTTCGTGGGACCACGGACGCAGGGTCCTCTTCAAAGTACCGTGAATCAAAGCATTCGATCTCAAAGTCCCGGAATGAATGTCCAGATAAGGTAATGAACCATAGGTGGTTTTATTTAACTTAAATTCAATTAAAACTGCTGGTGCTATAAAAATATTTTTCTTTCAGTCGACTACCATTTCAGCGTATGGTCGCACCAGGACCATTCAACTCCCCTTCTAGTCAGTTTAATGGCCAACCGAATAGCCAATTTGATATGATGAATACAAGGTATGCACCCAGAGTTACTTCCAGTTCTGGTTTTTGGTTTATTTTCGTTTTCTGGAACTTAAATTAACCTTCTGATATGAACCTTAGGCTACAAGGACCAGCGACATCTCAGTCTCAAGTTAATCTGCCTACAAATTCAACTTTCACTCAGCAAACATCTCAGTTTCAATCTACAACAATAAACAATCCCGCGAGAGTTCCACCAATACCCAGCGAAAGTCCTGGTGCCGTAATTCCTGGTAAGTTCCATATTACAATATTTGTGACCTTACTACCTTGTAGTGACCCATATTTAAATGAAACTGTTTGACACTTCTTTTTACTAACTTTTTAAGGTGGAGGAAATAGTTCCCAAGTAGTTGTAGGAGGTGGGGGAAGCGGAACATCATCATCAGTTGTTTCGAGCATTGGCTCTGTCACACCTCAAGTTCCTTCCAACATGTTACATCAGCCTAACAGCGTTCCAACATCAACACCACCGTCAAGCGTTCAACCGCAAGCCAGTTCGCCTGGCAATGTAACCACGCCTTCCAGTAATAGGTAAATATTGCTTTTCTAATTTATGGTGATTTTAGTGATTTCTTTTGGTGCTTTACTAATCCACTCTTTTTTTCCGTAGTAATATGTTAGCAAGTTTAGGTAAAGGTGGAGGCCAAAGTGAAAGGGAAAGAGCAGCTAGAAATGCAGTTAACTCAATGTCTTCTCAAATGGCTGCAATTACTGCAGCTCTTCATCAGGTAAGCAGTGGAGCAGAGGGTAAAATTTTGATTCTGTTATTTGGACTTCCCTTCTAATGAGGTTTACAATTCCCCAATTAGGATGAAGATTCTTCGCCAAGTGAAACCAAAGATAAACTTGATGCTCTTAAAGAGCGAGAAATTAAACGAGAACAAGAAGATCAATCAACTGCAGACGTTTCATGTGGCCGCGAAGGGTCAGGTAAAGGAAGTGTATCTGATATGAAGACAGAAATTAAGTCAGAATCCATGGATATGGGAGGAGAGGAATCTACAACGGTGAAGGAAGAACCAATGACTCCCTCGACTCAAACTGAGGATACCAAGCCAAGTTTTAAAATTGAACCAATTGCGCCAAATAGTACGGATAAGAAACCTAAATGTCCATGTCCTTGTCGTGAGTATAGATAAATTTAGGAAACCTTGTAGCACAACTGTTCCCTGATGGAAACCTAAATTGAAATTAAAAAATTTTTTGCAGTTTTTAAACCGGACGAACTACGGCAGGCTTTAATGCCTACATTGGAAAAATTGTACAGGCAAGATCCAGAGTCCGTACCATTCCGAAATAAAGTGGATCCAGAATTGTTAGGAATTCCAGACTACTTTGACATAATTAAAAATCCAATGGATCTTTCAAAAATAAAAGAAAAATTGGATCGAGGAGAATATTCTGATCCGTGGGAATATGTTGACGATGTTTGGTTAATGTTCGACAATGCGTGGCTTTACAATAGGAAGACTTCTAGGGTCTACCGATACTGTACGAAGGTGCGTATAATTAGTAGTAAGTTATATTCGTAATGCGTCAGGGATTTGAAACTGACATCATATTTTTTATTAACAGCTATCTGAAGTTTTCGAACAAGAAATAGATCCCGTTATGCAGGCTCTTGGCTATTGCTGCGGCAGAAAGTATACGTTTAATCCTCAGGTGCTCTGTTGCTACGGTAAACAGCTGTGTACCATTCCAAAGGATGCAAAATATTTTAGCTTTCAAAATAGGTAAGAATTTTTGTACACCTCAATGTCGTTCTACTGGTGCACTACTCGTTTTTAATTCTATTTTATTTACCATTTATTTTCAATGTATTTGTATTTCCCACAGATATACATTCTGCCAAAAGTGTTTCAATGACATTCCTGGTGACACGGTCACATTGGGAGATGATCCAAGTCAATCCCAGTCGTAAGTTTTGAAGTGATTTGTAGTTTTGTTTCCCTTCGTAGTGAAATCGTGCTAATTTGATATTTTCTGTTACCATTTTAGAGTAATCAAAAAGGACCAATTTAAGGAATTAAAAAACGATCATTTGGAATTGGAGCCTTTCGTCGCCTGTAGTGATTGCGGAAGGAAGTTACATCAAATTTGTGTGCTTTATATGGAGGCTATTTGGCCAAATGGGTAAGTACTGAAAAATTGTAAATTTGAGTGAGAATTAGACGCATTCAAGTTATACTAACGTACTATTTTTCCTGCAGATTTACTTGTGATAATTGTTTGAAGAAGAAAGGTGCGAAACGGAAAGAAAATAAGTTTAACGCAAAAAGGCTTCCCGTGACTAAGTTAGGAACTTATATTGAAACGAGAGTTAACAACTACTTAAAGAAGAAAGAAGCAGGAGCAGGTGAAGTCGCTATTAGGGTGGTTTCAAGTTCTGATAAAATAGTTGAAGTAAAGCCTGGAATGAGAAACAGGTTCGTATAATATCGTATAACTTAATTTAATACCTCAATCAAATGAATTGATTCTTACCTGAACTAACTTATAATAATTTTATTTCAGATTTGTCGACAATGGTGACCTTCCAGAGCAATTTCCCTATAGGGCAAAAGCTTTATTTGCATTTGAAGATGTCGATGGTGCGGATGTTTGCTTCTTCGGAATGCATGTTCAAGAATATGGATCTGATTGTCCGACGCCAAATACTAGGCGGGTCTATATAGCTTACTTGGATTCTGTTCACTTCTTCAGGCCTAGGCAGTTTCGTACAGCAGTGTATCACGAAATTTTATTAGGATATTTGGATTACGTTAAACAATTAGGGTATGTTCCAAGCTAATATTATGCTTTCTGTAAGTGTTGGGAAACGTAGAAAATAATTTTTCATTTACTATTTAGGTATACAATGGCGCACATTTGGGCTTGTCCTCCGTCCGAAGGTGACGACTACATTTTCCATTGCCATCCAGCGGAACAAAAAATACCAAAGCCTAAAAGACTTCAAGAATGGTATAAGAAAATGTTAGACAAGGGAATAATAGAAAGGATAGTCCTAGATTACAAAGTATATATTTTATTACTTACCTTATGTATTTAAAAACAGTGAATTATGTAATTATTCACACGTTTAATTTATGATCTTTGTAGGATATACTAAAACAAGCAATGGAAGACAAATTAAGTTCGGCTGCTGAACTTCCTTATTTCGAAGGAGACTTTTGGCCTAATGTTTTAGAAGAAAGTATTAAGGAATTGGATCAAGAGGAGGAGGAAAAAAGGAAGCAAGCAGAAGCTGCCGAGGCGGCTGCCAGTGTAAGTTTATTGGCTAAGGTGTATTAATGGCAGTATTACCGAAGATTAGAATTTTATTAAATTCGAACTTTTATCACCAGGTTTATTCTTTGTCTGACGATGCCGGAGAAGGAGGATCCGATGGAAAGAAAAAAGGACAAAAGAAAGCAAAGAAGTCCAATAAATCAAAGGCGAATCAAAGAAAGAATAGTAAAAAATCAAATACTCCTCAAACTGGAAATGACTTGTCAGCTAAAATATTTGCGACCATGGAAAAGCATAAAGAAGTGTTCTTTGTTATTAGACTTCATTCTGCTCAAAGCGCAGCAAGTTTAGCTGTAAGTAACAATGTTAATTTGCTTAACCTATATCTCTCTTTTGTGTTTAATAAAATTTTCTAACCACTTAATTTTATTTCGAGTTGCACCGGTATATAACGAATCTTACATTTGTCTTCTGCAGCCAATTCAAGATCCCGATCCCTTTATCAACTGTGATTTAATGGATGGCAGAGATGCCTTTTTGACAATGGCTAGGGAGAAGCACTACGAATTTTCTTCTCTTCGAAGAGCCAAATATTCAAGTATGGCAATGCTGTATGAACTTCATAATCAAGGACAGGACAAGTATGTATTTTTCAAAACGAATATACGTATATGTATTATCGTCTGTTTCGAATTAGAAATTCAACTTTTTCATTCTTTTGTTTGGACTCTCAGTTTTTATTTTGTATTAATTTCATATTTCTAATTACTTTAGATTTGTCTACACGTGCAATAACTGCAAAAGCCACGTGGAAACAAGGTATCATTGTACTCAATGTGAAGACTTCGATTTGTGCGTTCAGTGCTACGACAAAGAGGGTCATCCGCATAAAATGGAAAAACTGGGATTCGATCTCGACGATGGGTCTCCAGTCGAAGGCCAAAAAGCAAATCCACAAGAAGCAAGAAAACTGTCGATACAGAGGTGTATTCATTCACTTGTTCATGCTTGTCAGTGTCGCGATGCCAACTGTCGTTTGCCAAGCTGTCAAAAGATGAAACGAGTAACACAACACACGAAAGTTTGCAAGAGGAAAACCAATGGTGGTTGTCCGATATGCAAACAACTTATTGCTCTGTGTTGTTATCATGCTAAGCACTGTCCTGTAAGTATTCTAGCCTGTTTAATTAAATCAGTTAAAAATATTCAGAAATTCATCAATAGTGAATAACGATTTTTTGTTTTTTCACAGGAACAAAAATGTCCGGTACCTTTCTGCCTAAATATTAAACATAAATTAAAGCAACAGCAACTACAACATAGGTTACAACAAGCTCAGTTATTGAGGAGAAGAATGGCTGTAATGAATACTAGGGCGAAACCGACGTCAACACCTTCGTCTCAGGCTGTAAGTCCCGTTTACTTTGTAAGGGTTTAACCACCAAATTATGTTATTCTTCAAATAATATAACATTTTTTAATTTTTTAGGTGAGTCCCGTTAGTGGGCAAAATGTGATGCTGCCAATGCAGTCTCCTCATCAAGGAATAGGTTTAAAACCTGGGGCACAAACCCCACCTCCAAATGTACTTCAAGTGGTTAAACAGGTTCAAGCAGAAGCAGCAAGGCAGCAAGCGCCGCACGGAAACTTTGGCAAAGTTAATCCACCTCAAAATGTCATGCCACCTCCAATACAACAACGAATCGGAAATATGGGCCAACATTTACTTCCAATGGATCAGTGGACGCCAAGGTATCCAAACAGTTCGCAGCAGCAGCAACCACAAACTAATATCGGTCCGGGTATCAGGCAACCAGGTCAAGTCATGCCCCAGCAACAAGTAGTACAGGTAAGAAATCTGGAACCTTCCTTAATTTTATTTAATAAATTTTGAATTTTGGTTGTAAGCTCTTATTCATGTCGTTTTGGTTTTTTAGCAACAACAAGTACCTCAACAAGCGCAGCCTCAGCAGCAGCAGCAACCCCCTCCACCCCCTCAACAACAGCAACAAATGATGGTAGGCCTTCGACCGGGTGGTGCTGGGCTGCCACCTGGTTCGCAGGTACAAGTAGCGGGTGGAGGTACCATGCCAAAACAAGCCTTGCAGCAGCTGTTACAAACATTAAAGTCACCAAACACACCTGAACAGCAGCAGCAAATTTTACAAGTTGGTTTTTCTTTTTAAATGATTTATGTAGAATTTTTTACTTGAGGCACTTGTTACATGTTAATTTTCACTATTTTATAGATATTGAAGAGTAATCCTCAACTAATGGCAGCTTTCATAAAACAAAGGCAAACATACCAACCTCAGGTGCAGCAAGGGCAAAATCCTGCAGGGCCAATGACAAACGCACAGGTATGATTTTTCCTAGCAACAAATTATTAATTTTACCCGAAAACCTCTTACTTCTCTCGTGAAATGTTTGGATAATTAATGTAGTTGATTCCAAAATTTTGACTATTATTCCAGAATGTAACCAATCGCCTATCCTGAAAATCCTTCACTCTACCTTATAAACCTCATGTTGTTTATTCGTGGCAAGTAAGTGAAACCCATTCTGCAAGGATGTAGGTGTTTCTTCAATCAGAATCAGAAACGTATTTTTAGAATGTAAAGGTTTTGCGCTACGGATCTCATACTGTCATTAGTTTTGTACCTTAAAGCATTGACAGTTACGTATTCTAAAGTCGGCTAATTAATAAGGTAGAATTATCATATTTATATGAAGCATCTCGACAATCCCTGCCACTCTAATGTTCAAAACTAAAAGTAAATTGGTTAGCATGCAGCTTTGCTTATTGATACATGGTATAGAGCTAAATTCCCGTTTTCCGTGTATGTAGCGTACGAGTGATTAATAGTTTTCAAATGTAGGCAAATTTTGGTGCAATCCCTCGGTTCCTTAGTGTTTTAATGGTCCTCTGACATTGTTTTGCTTTACAGGGTCCTTCCTGCTCAAATCAAGGCAGTCCTGCTATGAATAATCCTCAACTGCAGCATATGTTGAGTCAACAGCAGCAACAGCAACAGCATCAGAATCGATTGCAGATGCAGATGCAAATACCGGGTCAGCAAATGACGCAGCAAAATCCCCAGCAACAGCAACAAGGGGGGCCACAACAAGCGCATTGGTGAGTTTAAGGCTGGAACACCGATCAGAATACCGCAAAATATGCAACGCAAAAATGTACAGGAATTAATTATAATTCTCTTTGTCACAGGTACAAGCAACAGTTATTAGCTATGACACAACGTCAACAGCAGCAGCAGCAACAGCAGTTTCAACAACCTCCCGGTTATCCCCAACGACTACCCGGAATGAGGCCGCAAATAAATTACGGCGGTCCCGGGTATAAACCAACTCCGCCGCCAGTTCCGTCCCCGCAAGGTGTCATGGGTCCCCCAGGCACGAACCTTGTTCAGCAACAGCTGATGTCCGTGAGGTCGCCTCCTCCTATAAGATCACCTCAGCCGAACCCGAGTCCGCGACCGGTTCCTTCGCCCAGGAATCAACCGGTGCCTTCGCCTCACCACGGCCCAATGTCATCACCGCACCACGAGCTGGGAGGCGAAATGCTTGGGTTGACACAGTTGACGGGGGGTCAACCGGCCCACCACAACTCAGGTGGACCACCGTCGAATCCTCCGTCGCAAGAAAACGCCGACGTGACTCCCATGACTCCTCAGGATCAGTTGTCAAAATTCGTTGAACAGTTATAGTAGTGGATACAGCAATGGACGTAAAATATGTTGATGTACAAGACGACTATTGTTAATCGAAACGCCGTAAAAAGTTTTAAGTAAAAATATTATAATGATGATAAAGTGTTAAACGACAAATCGCGCGACGTGAAGAGCGTTAAAACAAGCAGAAAGAATTAGTGTATTGTCCAAAAAAATGCAGTGTTCAATCTTTTTATACTCATTGACGAATTAGGATTGTTAATAGACGAAAATTAATATTATTGATTTAAACAAAAAAACAATGAAGTAAATTAGGAACGGTGGTAATAGTATAAAATTTTGAAACAATAATACAAAGATGAAAGAATTAAATTAGTACATATATAATTATATTAATTGAAAGAATACCGTATTTGGTTGTAAATATGAAAATATGAACTGTAGGTCCGGTGTTAAATTACTCATTTTTTTTGTTACTAACTGCAAACGCGAAAGGATAAATTAAAAAACTTGTAATTATTGCCCACTGAAGGAGAGTAATATTTAAGGAAAAGAAAAAATAAACAAACAACAAAAACACTTATTTGTGGATTGTCTTGATTCGTGTAAGAGACAATCAACTTCTTATTGTACATAGAGTTCTGTATATATATACATATATGTATATGCACGTATACATAGTATATACATACACATATAAATATCATTGTTTAAACTGTTGTAAAATGGTGTATTTAGGTACGAGAAGAAGGTGAAGACGTACGTTCACGATGCGGCTGGGAAACTATTTATGCTAGCGCGGAAATTCGGGAAAACTGAAATGGTATTATTAAAAACTTTCACTCGTCGGGAAAGTTACAGCCGGGAAATACTGTTTTGTTTTACGTTTCCCGCATGTTCCAACAAATCTCGGAAGGTTGATAAATTCGATGTGAATTTACAAACAATTTTCAGTGTTTCCTTTATATTTATATACATACATATATACATATATATCTGTATGGAAGGAAGAAAACGAACGAATATGTGTAGGTATATATGTATATAGATACACACAAAAACAGTATAGACACATATATATATACATGTATATATATATAAATATTTTCCTTTTGATAACTTTTAAGACGGAATTTACTTTTTCATGGTTTTTAAATAATGTACATTTGAACTCAGAAAAAAAACTGTATTAATTCTTGAAATAATTTAAACAATGAAGATATAAATATGTAAAGAACGGAAAAAAGGCAAGGGGAGTTGAACGTGCGCGGGCACGAGAACGTCGTGATGAAAGGTGAATAAAAACCCAACATACAAGCTGTGTTGTTATGTATAAATATTTTAGGGATGGAGATGCTGATGGCAGATCGAGATGGTAGTGAGCGATAGCCCCACTGACTGACCAAATTGATTGAGTGCTTATCAAGAAATAAATAGACGCGACAAGAACAATTGGGTAGATAAATTTGATGATTTTTATATTAAACAAATGAATAAAAATCGAGGCAAAAAAATATATATATAGAGAGAGAAAGAAAGAAATTGAATGAAACTATAAACTGTAAGTAATTATTAGTGACAAAGTCAATTTTTGTAGAAAATTCGTGTATAGAAATTAATGATACAGTCAAAATGTGACAGAAAACTCGGAAGAAAAAAAATGTGAAGTCAAAGGCGGAAATGTTTTTTCCCCCCAAAAAAAAGAGCAAAACAAACCGGAAACGAAGGAGATGTGTCTAAAAACAGGACGGATCACTTGTTTAACACGTGCAAAACCGCGAGAGGAGGGAAACCGAATTTATACGCAACGTGAGTCCGGGACATTTAAAAAAGTAATAAAATTTGTAAAACGGATTTAAACGATTAAAAAAAATGTTTTGTACAAAATCAAATATAAGATATATCAATAATTATTGACAAATAAGTTACGATTCAGTTTTTATGCATTAATTTATTGAGAAATGCACTTTGAAGCGTTTAAATATTATTTTAATTTTTTTTAAATAAATAATTAAATGACAAAAATTTTAAAAATGTACAGATGACTCGAACCTTTCCGACGCTCCCGTGTTTTCCTCCCGGACGAAGGTTTCAGGGAAAATTTTTTGACTTGTCTCAACGGGAAAACCGTGAGAATTTTCCAAGGGTACGGATGATTCCATATTTTGTGAGCCGATTTTTTTAAAAAAGTTACCGTACTATTATTAAAATTAAAATTGATTGATAAAATTTCCGAAGTAATTTTACGTGTTCGCTTAATGTTTTATGCTTGGGAACTGACAAGAAAACCTGTTGTTTTCGACACACGAGTAATGTGAACAAAGATTTCGCATATACAATGATATGGGGTACAATTAAAATTACGTCAGACTGATGTTGAGAAAATTTTAAATAAATAGTACGACAGGAGTAGCGTAACTTCCGATCACGGATCACAAAACGAAAATAATCGTTAAATTAAAAATCGCCGATCCTAATGGGTTTGTGACCGGTATGTGCCATCTTAAATGCATGCAATAGAGTTTACAGAATGGAAGTACAAACACAAAGCGAGTAGGGAAGTACCAAACAACTTATGTCGAGACGTTTAATTCCCGGGGTGATGCACTTGGAAAATGTACCGCCAGTCTATACTTAATATTCAAATATCTCAAGTCACGCGCCATAAATTTTGACCTTCATATTCGCTTCTCGTTGTTGGAAAAGAAGCTAAATGGGGATTAATTGATACAAATACAGAAAAGAACAATAAAACCCAGTCGGGATGGACTCGCATTACAATCCCTTCGTCTCACCCAATGTTGTTCTGTATGTAGACTCTAGTCCAAATACCGCCAAATATTAACGGTTATCTCATAACGCAGTGGCCATTCGCTTATGTGGCACAGCGAAAGTTCGTTGATTTCGTTTCGCTAACGAACGCTACCTGATATGACGTCCCCACTAGGTATCAGAAGTCCAACTGGAACCGTCTTACAAATACGAATAATAAAATTCGGGTCCTGGGAACGAACTGTGAAAGAATTTTTACAAATGTCGATGGATGTCTTTTCCCATCAGGTTGGATGCCCTGTGTTTACAAAACTACTCATCCACTGGGTGCATAATGAGTTGATTTGTTTGGAATTTACGTTTCTTCATACAATTTTCTCTTGAAGTCGAGCTTCATGAGCGTGTATACGGGACGGGATTCGTGTTAGCCGTCAGAAAACAGCAGTTGGACACGGGATTATGGGAAAGTGTTCCGCGCGACATTTTGTCATAACGATTTGTACCCTGCAACTGGTTAGTATTGTCCTAGCAAAATAGAAAAAAAATTAGGTTTTTACATTAATAATAACTGTTGAACTAAATTTTGTTGTTTGAAATATCTTTTGGATTATTCAGATTGTGGTTGTGGAATGTCAGGTTTTCGACTTCATGGGATTTATGTACGGACCAATCTTGGCTAATTTCTTCCATATAATATTTATCATTCATGGGTTCTTTGGTGCCCTGCAGTACAGTACGAAATACATACTTTCTGTAAGTGTAAGATTCTGATTTCGTTAACAAAAGAAGATATTTTTTTAAAATTTCAATTACACAACATGTTATGAATGAATAATTTGCTTTTGTTGCAGTACACATTGTGGAATGTGTTCTGGGTAGGATGGACTATATTTGTAATTTGTTTTTATTTAGACACTGGAATTTTAGATAAGGTAAGTTGAATAACTCAGAGAACTTTGCTAAGCTTTTGTTGAATGAATTTTTTAGTGTTCTACTCATAAATCTGAATACATGTGTCGACATTGAAAAACATAATTTTTCTGTTTTTGAATTTCAGAATAGTGATATTTTAAATTTAGGCACTGGCAGTAGGAGTTGGTGGGAAATTCATGGATATGGTTGTGTTGCTGATTTTACTTCGGTGATTAATGGCTCCAGTCTTGAACAGGATCCAGATCCTTCAAGACCCCCGAAACCCACAAAAGTAGAAGGATGTCTCATAGAGTATCAGTACATTGAAATAATTCAGGCAGCAATGCAATGTTTGTTAAGTGTAAGCAATGTATAAGAATCTGACATGATGGAAGAAATGAACTTTGCATCCATCACAATGATTACATTTGACAAAATATAATTTCAGGTGTTGGCTGTTATAGGTGGAATGTGCATGAGCAAACTCTACATAGAAGAAGATGACAGCTGTAAGTTTTTTGTTACATTTCATCAGAACATTAAACTTTTGCTACAGCAATGATAACTAATCTGGGATAGATTCACATTTTATGTTGCTTAGTCTCTAACATCACAATCTTGATGCCTTTGTTGTAATTAGCTTTTCAAATTGAATTGCCTGAATCAGAGTATTGTAACAAGGAGAATGCATGCAATTAATGGTGCACTATTGATATACTAAATGAATCAAAAAGTATGGGGTGGTCTTTGATTGTAATTCAATCATTCAAACTAATTTAAAACAAACAAATGAAAGGACTAACACAAAGGAAACAAGCTATTAGCAGGTTCTGTCAGATCAACAGTGAACTCTACATTTTCGATTTTAAACCCTTAAAAATATCATAAATACTACACTTTAATGAGTTACAATAAGATAGAAATGTTTTGTGACTCAAAAAATTCTAAATCCAATATGATTTGAAATTACAGTTGACTATATTGGTGGATTTCATCCACAAGATGTGTGGTAAATTAGGTAAGTGCCCTAAACGACACGATAATATTGAAAATAATTGTGGCATGTAACATAAATAATCACTCTGAAAGATTAATTTCACTCTCAAGTCTGAAATATTCCCATAATTAGTTCTCTTTAGCTCTCTCTTTGAGTGAATTTTGTGAATTGTAGAACATTTTAAATTCTACATCCTCACATCTCTTGGGTTTTTCTGTCTTCCCTGCGGAACAAACTCTATTCTCCTTTAATTCACCTGTTTTGTTTTCAGCATTTTTTTGGAACAATTCTAAATCTCTTCAACAAGTTGAAGTGCATCCCATTTATGTTTCTGGTCAAGTGGTAAAAAAATGGAATTGCTGCAAATGTAAACAGAAACCGTTGAGAGGAAGTCAAGAAAACCGACGTCATTCCGGTGGCGGCTATTCGAAACTTAAAAAGAGTACTTTCACGACGGTTGACGAGTACCTGACGAGTACTTCGAATGCTGCCACATACGTTTAGTTTCGGAGGGCCTAACCAATTGCTCAGTAGTACAGTACAAGTTCCCAGAGTCCCGTTTACAGTTTGCTCACTTTTATCAGAGTTTTATCATATCAGAGAGTAACCCAATTGCATTGATTTCTTTCTCTCTCTCTCTCTGTCTGAAAAAAAATCAGTATTTTTCAAAAGTTTTTTCTGTACATAAATTTGTCACATAAACTTTTCATTCTAACAGTTCTTGGGTGTGTTAGATGTTAGTCTAACCTTTGAGGTACACTACTAATACAGAACTAGTTACTTAATTTAATAGCTTGAATTTATAAAATGTTACCAAAGTTTTACGAGTTTCTTAAGGTTGTGGTTTAGGTGAGGGGCCTAGTCATTGGAAACCGTTCCTCTCCTCCTTTTATTTTTGTCTTTTTTTTACAATTTTAATTAATTATTATTAAAAGGGATGCGTTCGTTAGCATCTTCGTAATGGTATTAGTTGTTTATTGATAGTATTGTTCGGTGCATCACACTTTGTGATCGTTCAAGTTCAACGAACTGTTTGAAACTCGAGTTACCAAAAATCCGTCAGTTGTTTTATCTTTGTTGTGACTTTTTTTGTAATATTTATGTAATTTGTCGGTATATTATGGTTTGTTCTGGTTGCGTTTCCCGGAGGTGACCGATGTTCAAGTCAATTTATATCGCTCTTTTTCAAATTACAATGAAACAGTAGGAAAATTTTATGGAGAGTTTTTTATTCTTAAAATATAAACATTATTAATTTCTGAGCAGAAATTGATTTTTGTTTATTTTACCCCGAGAAGTGAAGTAAATTCAAGTGTACCTTTTAAATAATACGAGCGGATGTTTTTTGGTGAGTAACCATTCATTTATAGTTCGTTATTTATTATTTTAAATTATGTATGTTTTTTTTCCTGTAAAAACTAATCGCACCGGTAGCAATGACTAACACAGTTTTTCTTTTCGTCTGGTTGTGTTCATTCCTTCTACATCTCTTGTTTTTTTTATGTATTGTGACGATGCATAATCTGTATCTGTTTAATTTTCTTAATTAATAAAAGTGTTTCTCCATACAGGCCAAACGAAGGACACTCAGGCAACGACACTTGCTCAGCCGTACTACTCTTGTCAAACATCAAGAGGACACTTGGAGCAGTACCAACAGCAGGTTCGGGCCAACGGTAAGTTTTCATTGACGCACTCTTGCCTTGGGTGCTGCACTTTTATTTATTAAAACAATTGATGTATGTAATTTTATTAACATTTTTTCACGTAATTATTTATCGCATTTCTTTTACAGGGTATGGTCCAAGGCCAATTTCACCGAGACCAATGACTCCACGTAGAGTGAAACGAAGGAGCGTACTCGCCAGGGACACGATGAACAGGTCGAGTTTGAACCACAGGAGACAGGGTAGCTCGAGATCAAAGTAATTTTGTGTTGTGTTTATTTTATAAATTATGCGTACGGCTATTAGTTTTAATTTATGTAATGTACCGAAAATTCATATTTGCCTCCTTCGAAGTGTTCGCCCCAGCACGATTTTATTTATTTTTATATTTTAACATAATTTGGTAAAAAATTATTTCAGGTCATCGCAAAGGAGAGGACGAACTCACCAAAATCCTGTGACGAAATTATTAGAGCAACAAAACAGATTTCTGGACTCCTCGCTCATTTCCACGTCTTTCAACGATTCCCACCCGATGAGTTCAACTGTCCAGTCGTCGGAATATTCACCGAACGGTTACGAGGCAACTAATAGGTTTAAGTCGGGGTTAAGCAATCCGATTTTCCAACAAAGTAGTAATTCTTCAATTAATCAGTCGGGTAATTATTTAATGAGCAGTAGAACACACGACGAGAGCAAACGAGAGGTGCTCATAAATGTTACGCGTGTGCTCCTTTCAGGCGCTGATGAAATCTACAGGCCCAACAGTGCTCGATCGAGCTACTCAAATTACCACGCGAGCAGACCCTTGAACTACATGCAGAACAACGATTATTTCTCAAATCAAGCGGTGGCTCAGGTACCAATCAGTACAAATAGAAACAAGGGATTCGTCCGGGGAAGCGAAGGTCAGAACAATCTCCAGTCCTCGAAGAACGGCACGACGATGAAGTCTTTCTCGCAGAAGAATTTCAATTTTTTAGGACTTAACATTAAGAACAGTAGCAGCGGAAGCACAAACAATAATAACATTAGTACTAGTAATGTAAGCACATTGACAGGGAGGCATGAGGGAAACACGAGGAATTCCAAACGATTCTCTCAACGAGTAGATCTCACTAGGAACACAGAGGGAATTGCAAATTCATTTTTCAGCCAGGGTCCTCCCGCCTACAGAGAGGGTGGTTTAGACTCCGAAACCGTTATTTAAATTCAATTAGAGTCACACGTGATGGAAACACCGTAGAAATGTATATTTACTGCAGTAAAAAACAAAATAATGGAGAGTTCAGTATGCTGTGATCAACACGTGCTCCCCCGGGGGGAATAAAAAGGCACCGAGTTATTTAAATTATTCTGACGACAGCACTGCTCGTAGAAGTGTGCACATAAGTTACTTGTAATCATTCCAAGCAATGAAAATCATCTTTCATCAAAATACTATTACTTTATTGTGATTGTAATATTTATTATTTTCGTTATCATGTCATAATTCCTCAAGTATAAAGTATTATACGTATGATTCGTTCCACTCTACATATTGTACTGTATAGTATTTTTTTTCAGTACCGTGCTCAATTTTTGACGGATTTCAGTATTCAAAAAACGAGTGAATTCGATTTTGTCCGTTCGGCGTACATTGCTTCGGATTTTTTGGCAATAAAGCAATTATTTAATAAAAAAAATTGCTTATTGTTGTTAAGTTTAGGATTTTTAACGAATTTTTTTGATCTCTAAAAATTGTTTTGTATGTTTGTATAAAATTTATTTAAATCTCAACTTATACAAGTAAATGTTGGATTCGTAGTCAGTGTTCAAGAGAATCTATCGCATTATTCTCAATATGTTTTATTGATGAAAACGAACTTTAATAAGTGATACGTGTACATTTTTGAACAAATTTTGTAAAATATGCAGAGATTGATTGCTTTGTTTTAAAAGCGATTTTTTGTTTTATTTTTGTATTGTAAAGTAAGTATGTAGTGGTAATATCAATTGTAGGAGGACTACAATGCAGCCAACCAATTATTAATTATTTTTTTAACTGTCGAAATAACTACACTTGAACATCGAACTTGTATACTCTGTACTGTAAATGATTTAATAAAGATAATAATTTAAAATATTTTTTTTATTTAAGTTTCAACCTGTATTAGTCCTTCTTGAACCTTAATTAATTTGACCTTCCGAAGACACCCATAAACCCATAATTTTGACGAATTAATTGGTATCAGTGGAAAACGTTCTTTCTGCAAGTTGCACTAGGAAAAGATGAAAAACAACGGTGCTTATCCTATATACGCCTCTTACCGCCCTTCGGCCGTCCTACTCCCTACCTTCTTATACCTCTTACCATCCTTTGGCCGTCCTACCCCCACCTTCTTGCACCCCTTGCCGCAATAATCAGAAATTTGAAGTGAATCGTTCAGACTCAAGTGCGATGCTCCTCCTCTTTACGCCCCTTGCCGTCCTCTGGCCGTCCTACTCCCTACCTTCTTGCACCCCTTGCCGCAATAATCAGAAATTTGAAGTGAATCGTTCAGACTCAAGTGCGATGCTCCTCCTCTTTACGCCCCTTGCCGTCCTTCGGCCGTCCTACTCCCTACCTTATACCTCTTACCGTCCTTTGGCCCTACCTTCCTATTTAGGTAGCTGTTTGGTCAAGGAAAAATGAAGTTTTCAAGGTCTGCTGGCTTTGAATTCATAACTTCAGTATTTATTGAGAAAGAGACAAAATTACAATCAAATAAGGCAAAAAAATAAATTATCTAGCCAAGGGCCATTTCATCATCATCCTTTTTATCGCCCTTCTTATCACCCTTCTTATTGTCATCTATCTTCTTCTTTTTTTCTGGCTGCTTTGGTTCCTCCTCTGTATTACTATCTTGATTCAAACTAGTGTTCTGCAATGCCTTGACAAATTCTTCCATGTTACCCTATGGCATAAAAAATTAAATAATTACTCTAGTTTGCCATAGCTCAAGACCTAAAAAATCATAGGAGATATTGCCAGATTTCAAGCTGGGGAATTGAAGAATTTATGAGTGACAAATAAAACAATAAATAATGACTGAAATTTTAAAAATCTATGATTCAAAATGAGACTGAGAAAATTAATGGGTTTTCTCCTCAAAATGAATTCCTACCTCTCTGGCTGCATTAACAGCATTTTCCCCAACTTGAAACTGCTGAACCACTGGTCCTAAATGACCAGATTGCAATGCTGCGCTGAACATACTAACTGCCTACAAAAACAAAATTGTTCTTTAATTGAACAGAAGTGTTTTTGCAACTCCGAGTGTTTTTCTTGAAATTTTCATATATAGTACTGACCTGTTGAAATTGAGGAGAAGTGATGGTGGATCTGAGTTGTTGCTCAGTGCTTTCACTACCTCCAATATCAGGAAGGTGAGGGGATAATTCTCTTATTAGATTTGGATCATTCAATACACTGGCTATGCTTTCAGAATTTAAAGCATCAGATAAATCGACTGTAATAAAATTGAAATTGGCAATCAATGAAAAAATTTATAACAATAACTTGCCAATTGTTGAATGGAAATTGGTATTTTACCATTTGGTGGAGGAGGTGCATCAGGTGATTGGGTTAAGTTTGATAGATATTTCTGCAAGTCACTCAACTGAATGGGTTGATTGCCTGAAAGACCTGAATTGCTTCTTGTGGTAGTGGTTGTTGTGCTTCCACTAGTAGCAGCTGTGGTGGTCAGCATTCTATAAAATTTGAAAATGGAATTAGCACCTTTAAAAATGGTTATTAAATTTAGAACAATCACAATAAGGTAAAAATGACATTAATACCTCACAGTTGAATCTGAAGATGTACTGGTGGTGGTTCCTGTAACACCTCCTGAAGCATTATTTCCATGGTTTGTGTTCCTGTCTTGTTGAGGTCTACTCATTGTACTTAATAAATTACTTAATCCACCAGCTCCACCAGTACGAAAAGTACCAAACAGTTGCATTAATTGATGTTGAGTCATACTCCCCAAAAGGTTCTGCAAGTCAGCTTCTGTAAAGTACAAACAACAATATTTTTACAATTTCATAATTAGTAATCCTAACCCTAATGTTGTCTTAAATTCAATTCCAAACCTGGATTATGCCCTCCATTTCTACTTGATCCTGCTGCTGGTGGATTGTTGAGCATATCAATTATTTTCTTGCAGTTTTCATCATCTTTATCAGTTTTTGGTTCTTGAAGCCAAAAGAAAAATTTTCTACTTGATGACTTAAACTTAAGTACATATACTCTACCAGTTGTACATTGCTCAACTTTCTTAAATTCACAGTCATCAGGGAAAATAATCAGGTCCTGCAAGATAAGGTCAGTTCGTATTTATTATTAATGCAATGATAAAATTTACATCATATGATTTAATGTCTAATATTACTATTACTGTCGGATTTAATGACGGTTTATTCAATGGCAAACTGCCGAATTGACGTTTTCAATTCTAATTCTTGGGCACAGTGGTACATTATTCGAAAACTTACATCTTCAACAACTCCGGTAACTCTATCTTTCCAGCAAAAGTGCATTAAAGAGTCATCTGACTGATACACGTATAGCAGACCTTTACGCTTATCGGGGTGCACCATTTTACCCTTCATGGTCATTTTCCCCGCCTTAAACTCCACCAAATTCTTGTTCTGATTTCTTGCGACGGCATTCCCAAACAGAGCTCCCGAACTGGGCATTTTGAGGTATTATTTTACAAAAACCGTAAACAACGATCAGCCCGATGACTTGCTTCTACCAAACAGAAATCTTTTTAACTTGTCGACAAATTTCGCGCGGAGCCGACAAACGAATTCTCCTACTAAAAAGTGTTCAAATACTCTATGACTTGATGTTGCCGCCAAACCGATTCAATTTCAATTTAATTTTTTGATTTCGTTTGCAATGAAGAACTGTTTAGAAATTAGGGACTAGCCCATTCTAAGAGTTACTGAGATGGAAAATACATAAAAAATAAACTTATTAAGTAAAAAATTATGTATTTATTTATTTGTTTTATATTTTCTCTCAGTCTTGTCGCAACCTTCCGAGCGTTCGGATCTGTTATTTTGTGTTTTAAGCGAATCAGGAAAAAAAAGTGCTAAAAGTTAAGTGATTGAATGAAAGTATTCAATAAGTGTTTGTGTACATCACAGGTAGGCTCTTTCGGTCTTCATTCATTCTCCAAACCCTTTCTTAGCAACCGGTACTTAAATTCATTGTCCCTACTCAATCCTTTCACCATTTCATAATACCCAATAGGTCTGACAATAAAACCTGCCTCTCTGCCTCAGTCGAAATGGCCAAAAGAAAACTTCAGAACAGGGAACCCAATCCCCCCAAAATCTTGCGAAACGAACAGACCCTCCAAAATTATTGACTCAAAAATCCAATAGAAACCACAAATAAATTCACTCTCTTGTCAACTCTTGGTGAAGAATCTCCAGTGCCGCCGCGCACCCCCAAACCTCCTCCTATTTTTATCAGTGGTGTGAAAAACATCAATCCCCTGCTATCCCTACTGGACAAAATCTCAAAAAACTCCTATTCCCTAAAAATCCTCAGCTCTGACGAAATTAGGGTGCAATTAACCCAGTCTCATCACTTCAATTCAGTTATCAATGAACTCAAGCTAAAACAGACTCAGTTTCACACATTCCAAAGCAAAGATAAACGAAACTTCAAAGCAATAATAAGAAACCTCCACCCTAGTACTCTTACGGAAGATATAAAGGATGAACTCTCAAGCAAAAACCACTCCGTAGTTCGTCTCAGTAACATCATCAGTAAAACCGACAAAAGACCTCTTCCTCTATTCCTGATCGAACTCGAACCCAAGGACAATAATAAAACTATTTACGGCATAACCTGCATTTTGAACACCATCGTGAAAATAGAACCCCCGTACAAAAAAAGAGAAGTTCCTCAGTGTGTCCGATGTCAATCCTTTGGTCACATCAAAACATACTGTAATAGGTCACCGCGTTGTGTTAAGTGCTCGGGATCACACCTAACAGCGGAATGTGTTAGAAAGGAAAAATCCGAAAACGTCAAATGCTGCAACTGCAATGGTAACCACCCAGCCAACTACAAAGGATGTAAGATGTAAGATCGATTTGGACACCTTCCAACTTGAGGGAATCAAAACGTTCACGAGATTTTGGGGAATGCTTATGTTCGGAACTTACAGCGTTATTAATATTGTAGTTTTGCTCAATCTACTCATAGCCATGATGAATCACAGTTACCAACTCATTTCGGTCGGTGTCCAGTGGTTAAACACCAAATCAATGGAAATTTTATTAAAGAACCTCTACCATACGTATAATTTGATCGTTTAGGAGCGTGCAGATGTCGAATGGAAATTTGCTCGATCGAAGTTATGGATCAGCTACTTCGAGGAAGGTGGAACGGTTCCACCACCCTTCAACATAATACCGACGTGTAAAAGCGTGTGTTACTTCATTCAGTGGATGTACAGAAAGCTCTGCGGTCATTCAAGGGCGGCTAAGAAGGAGCACATGAGAACCATAAGGGTAAGTATTACACCATTGTAGTTTTCCAAAACATAAAATAACGACTGTCGCAGTTGTAAGGGAACCGCTTACGGATATTCTTATTGTTGGTGTACATGGTGAGGTCAGGGTATGGAGAGAGTTGATTTTAAAAAAATCCATAACAATAGAAGTATGTAACCGTTACTTTTATTAAAGATGTCTATTCACATTACATTAATATTCATCTTTTAATTCTAACTGAAAAATATCAGTCGCCACTCTGTAGTCACCTTCACAACCTGTAGTGTTAGTAGCTACGCATTGTTAGTTACGATTTAGAACCCATTCAGTAGTAATTGTTAGTGTTTTATTCAAAAACCAGAACGTAACAGGACTTAAATGAGTTCCGCCAATGAGTTCTTGTAGTGTTTCCTCGTGGTAAACTCGCTTCTACCCCTGGCCGATTCATGTACGGACAGTTCTATTTCGTCAACAGAAATACACAAAAGAGAATACTGTGATAAATAATTTTTTCTAGCATTCAGCCATAGTGCAGTTGGAAATGGTAAGAAAACAAACAAATAAACAAGCAAAAATAGTAAGAATTTATCGGAATGGGCTTTTGCAACCAGCAGCCCGCCAAATTTGAAAAACACCGTTTCAGTTGAAATATTAATTTACCGGAGTCCCACACTTATTGTTTCAAATTTGTTTTGATTTCCCGTTTTTAATAATTTTTATTTATTCAAATACGTGGCTTGTCACGTGTGCGTTTGACTGGTGCAACAAAGCATTTTCGATGTTTCCAGAAAAAAAATGTTCAATCGTAAAACGAAAAAGATGCCTTGAAATTCATGCACATTCACACACCACACCGTTTGAGTTATTTTATGTATAGAAATACTGCGTAGAGTCCAGCGAAGTACAGAGTTTCGTATACAGTTTCGTTTTTTTTCGCTACAACCCGTTTGTGCTAATAGTTTAAGCCCTAGCAATAACATCTCCACTTCGTATGTCATATAAAATTTCAAGTTTTTGTCATGAACACACACACACTCACTCACACCTGTTTGTGCTATTGATTGTTTGCACCTCCACCGCATCATTATACTGTATTCATACGTGACGAACGATGTCGATGAAGGCAAACGAACTGATATTTCAGCTGAAATTATACATGGTTCTAACGAAAGTGCAATTTATATAAGAATATGTCGAAACGGATAAAGTCGAACGGTGTATTATATCTGTCTGTAGTATTAGGGCAGCTGATACAATTCTGACACGAGTTTTGTCTCTTTTTATCAATTAGCGGAAAGTGAAAAGAGCAAGTGAACGAGATTTTCGATACCAGGTAGTATTCATTTGCTTATTTGTCTGTAAGTTTTGATGTTTTCCTTTTTTTTCTGTATTTAATGTTGTATGTTTCCACCACGAGACTTACCCGCCAACGTACGAAAAAAAATTACCCTTTTTTTGAATGTCACCGCTTAACGGTTTGCTCTTGAGTCGGTGTTAGAATTCATTTTTATGTGTGCTCGTAGAGAACAGGAGGGTGGTGATCATCCCCTCGAAAAAGCTAACTTTTAAGAGAAAGAGTTCCGCTGAGCAGCACCATTTCCGGCACCCTGTGTAAATGACAAGTAACATCGCCTCGAGCGTGTGTGGCGTCCCCCCGGAGACTAATTAAACCTAACGTCGACTTTATTTCTAGAGCATCATGAGGAACCTGGTGAGAAGGTACGTCACGGTGGAGCAAAGAAAAGCCGAATCGCAGGGAGTCACCGAAGACGACGTCAACGAAATCAAACAGGATATATCGGCGTTCAGGTGCGAATTGATTGAAATTTTGAAAAATTCAGGGATGAACACGAGCACGGCCTCCGGATTAGGAGCAGGTACACTTGATCGGAGTGATCGGAGGGTCTTCTTTATGTTAATTATGTTAAACGTACACTCGATTTGTAGGATCCGGAGGGAAGAAAAACCGTCAGAAGGAAAGGAGACTGATGAAAGGGTTCAACATAGCACCAACCCCGGGTTCTGGTGTTCCCTTAGCTCCAGTCGCCGAATTTATAGCAAATTTGCAAGTAGAGCCAGAAATACCGCATCACCAAGATCACCGAAATGAGTTGGTAACTGTGATTCATCATGGCTATGAGTAGATTGAGCAAAACTACAATATTAATAACGCTGTAAGTTCCGAACATAAGCATTCCCCAAAATCTCGTGAACGTTTTGATTCCCTCAAGTTCGAAGCTGTCCAAATCGATCAGTCCGAAAACAGCCCAGAAGAGTGTTTGACTCGTCTCGAACAAGCTGAAAACATGACGAAATTATTAACATGTATATATAAATTTATTAATAAGGAACTACAATCCGATGGGGTGGAAGACATACTTTGAAAATCTTCTCCAGACGAGACACGCCGTTCTGTCCGAGGAAGGCAGGTTCTTCGTGGCGTTTCTCGACAAGTCGAAGTCCAAAACACATTTCTTCTTCTCCATGTCCGCGTAATACCAAAGGAGTTGATTCAAACCGCACGAAAACGCGAACAGTACGAGGACGTAGAGGAAAAAGAACTTCATTATATCGAGAACCATTCTGCTGAGAGACACTTGAAGGGGACCCAAGTACGGGTTCACGGAGAATATGTAGACCAATTTCAAAGAACTAAAAAAAAATAATAACAGTCCAGATAAGCCTAACACGGTACACAACAGGTAACTCTGGTCAATGTGTAATTAACACTGTGTACCTGAAGATATTCGCCGCGGAGAAAAGTCCCTCGGCTATTAACATTGGGTCCCACGTGTCCCACTCTTCTCTTTGCAAATTCGTATGATATTTGTTGAGTCCTGTACTTTCGCTCATTTCCATTTGAACCTACGGGTGTTGTGATTAGTGCGATTATGAAAGGATACAGGCAGGTACGAAATGCCACATCACGCCTCTTACTCACCCTGTAGTAAGCGACAATCCTTAAGGCGACGGTAGCCACATACAAGGACATGGTAACGAAATCGATGACGTTCCACATGTCGTGGACGTACTCCTCGATGCCCACGTCCCAGAGCTGCTTCACTTCGCTCCATATGAGCCCTGGGGTAAACAATCAGAACGTGAGTGGGGGAGGGGAAGGCCTCGAAATTTCGATGTTGGACGTAACAACCGGAAAAACCGGAGCTCACCGGAAACCCAGAAAAGGATGAGCCATTCAATGATGGACGGCAAAGCTCCTCTCTTTGTGGACACATCGAGAGCTTTCGTATCATTACTGGTAAATCCGAAGAGATCTCCAACTACCGTTTCGATTCTTTGTGAGGCGAGTATAAGCAAAACTGAAATAGACAAAGAGTTTGTTGTTGTTGTTGTCGTTATTATTATTATTATTATTATTACTATTACTGGAAAAATATACGAATTTCAAAGATGAGATGACAAAGTATCGCAAAAACATTATTGACAAGCTGCAATAGACAAAGCGGCTTTTGGCAGCCATCCCTGCAATTTTGTGATGTGCTAAAATACTTTCGACTGTCAATTACATCGACACTGGCAGTTTATATCATCAGCTGTGTTAGAACCAACACAGCACGAATACAATTTTAAGTTACATAAACAAAAATCTATCTGTAAAATATAACGTGTTGTGTGAGTTAAATTTCACACCAGGTGATCTTACGCATTTTTATGTATCTAATAGACTTTTATGTGTTGTCATTAAATCGGGCACACACTGCGACTGGTGGGTTACAAATCAATTGCTCTATTTATACCACTTAAGTGAGGGTTGAACGATCCACTGTCGCAAACATATTATAACTATTCATTTATTCATTATTTAAATAACTTTGTCGACTTTGCTTCTGACATGCAACGAAGAAATAAAATGTTGGCAAAAATAATTGTCGGCTGTCGTGTGTCCTCCTCCTCGTCGTCCTCCTCCACGGAGAACGTAAGGTGAGAAGTGCCCCAGACAACAGAGCCACGTCAAAACAATACCAAAGTCGTACGGTTTGAAAATTCTAAGACTGCTACTAACTTTTTACTTGAAAATCTTCGCCCTACTGATTTTCATTGCATACGTACAAAATATATTATTTGTACTATTACACATTTATTATTATTATCAATTCAGTCTTTATTGCTCTTCGTTTAATAAATTATTGACATAAATTTATGTTTTCGCGTCCGATAGTGCCTCGATCGAAAAATACCTGTACTAATGTAATAGTACATTACCACAATAGAAATAATTTTTTTAAACCCGACGTGAATGAGTTGGAGCTTGCAGATGCACAATATACCTCATAATATATATAAAATGTAACATAAATAAATAATGCCGAAAGCCATGAAAGTTGCCTTTACTTTTGAAGAAGCAATGTCCTATTAGGTTAGGGAGAATTATTTATACTCATCTTAAGCTGTTTCAGTTGGAGTACAAAGGTTGAAATACCATAAAGTACAAGGAAGAAGCACAAAGCTCTACAGTTTTGTATGTGGAACCTCTAATGAAGAACAAATAAAAATTACATTATTTCATTCAATTTTCACGACTCATTTTAACTTAATTAGAACGACTCCATTATTCTTCTAAAGTTTACTGAAGTGTTACGTCTAAGTCAGCCTTAAATTGAATTAAAAAATTAATTTTTATCTAGGTAATGAGAACTTGAAATTACACCCCTTGAACCAGGCAGAAAAATAATTATAGTGAGAAGTAATAGTTCACATCCCCGATTAAATATCGCCCAACTTCTTTTATTTTGGTATCGTTGACCAGTATACTGACTTAAGACACTAATGAAAAGAAAAAAAAACCAAAGACAGAAATGTATCAATTATGAACGGCAGCGTACGAAAAACCCACTGTGTAATCCACTGGAATGGCGTCGGCTCTAAATGAACTTTCCGCTCCGTCCTCCCTTTATCCTACCTGGTAATCTCAAGTTTTTGTAAATAAAAAATTATTTAATTACGAAAGGGTAAGTGTTACCCTCAGGGTTTTATTTATGAAGTGTCAGGCACACGGAAAAACTCGTTACGAAATTGCAATCAAGGTAAATGAACTCACTCACCTGATACTGAATTTTGAATTCGTGTTCAAGAAAGCTGAGCCTCCTCAGTTCCCAGCTCAACTCGAAGGCCGTGAGGATGGGGTCCTTAGAGGAGAGTGCTATCAGCGATGGACTGGCCAAAGCCCGGTAAGCATTGATTCTACTCCTCGAATGCCTCAAAGAGTCCTCCTGTCTGGATGTAACGCATTCTTTGCATCCGCACCTGGAACAATAACATTTCTGGTTTAAACAGAAATCCTCCGCGTTCAAACCGTTCCCCGTAATCGTCTGTTTTCTATTCAAACGGGTTTCTTGCAAATTTTCATTTTTTTCTTCTTTCCCGGTGCTCAGGTGTTCTTGTTATCGTTCTATTTTAATAAAATTACCTGACGTGGTGCGGGTCCGGCAACGTGGCACCTCTGTCCAGGAGTATCTTTATGAGTTCGTAATTATCTTCGTAATCTCTTCGTTCAACAATCTTTCTATTTCTATTTTCGAGTCGTTTTAACTTTTCTCCAGGTTCGTCAATTTCAACACAAGTTGTCTGATCTGTTCGTCTTTGAACGAGAGCAAACCTTCAAGTTCCATGATCCTCTTCATGAGGTTTTGCATTTCTTTACTGTCCGACAACGTCAACTGATTGATCTCGTCTTCCTTGAACGACAAATATTCTTGTATTTCATTTAAACTTCTTATTAGTTGGTCGACGTCATAGACTCCGTCTTGGTTCCATGTTGTAAATTTCAAAATGTGGAAATAATTTAATGTCCAACAACAACATCCCCTGGAACAAAACAACACAGCCTGTTGTGACAGAAGTAAACTGGTCATTTGTCGGTTGAAAATTCTTCACTTGACGAACGTAAAGAAGTAAAGAATATTTTGAAGGCCGCTAAGACGTGAAGGATAAAACACCGATGGCGGTGACAGGAAAAGGAGCGGACAGAAGCGATTCAATGACTTTAACAGCGAAGACGGCGCCAAAAAATTCAAAGCATGGTCGTTGTTGTGGTCTGTAGACTAAATCTTTTTCTGCCTAATGAATTTGGATGAACGTGATTTGTCACTTGGATTCAAATTGTAGAGCATCTGAGACGTTTCCTTTGGCACAACTCTACAATTATTGCACCTGACACTTGAATGAGTATCTCATGCTCTCACAATCTTTTGACTCTGTGTTTTTGTGGTTTTTGTTAGATTGAGACGGACAGGTCATTCGTAACAGATAAAATTAAGTTTTAAATTACCGGAGGGTTCACACTCGCACTCGCGAAACTCTCACGGAGATCAAAGAAAAGCTACATTTTACCAGTTCAAAAAATATCTAAACACAGGAAAAATTTCACTTTTCCGTCTGTATTCTGACAAAGAAATTCAAACTTGACATCCAAGTCACCCCTCGTTGTAATCAGGATAGGAGCCCATTCGCATCCCTTAAATCCCTTAAACCCACTGAAAAATACCGAAAGAAGATCTAGATCCTTTGCTTAAATCCTTTCCCTGAAAAAAACATATATTATTGTAATATTTATTATTTTTATTAAAACACAAATTATTCCGTTCTAAATGAGAAATAGAAATAATTTAATTTTCTTACCCATTTGTTTTTCGAGTCGTTTTAACTTTTCTCCAGGTTCGTCAATTTCAACACAAGTTGTCTGATCTGTTCGTCTTTGAACGAGAGCAAACCTTCAAGTTCCATCATCCTCTTCATGAGATTTTGCATTTCTTTACTGTCCGACAACGTCAACTGATTGATCTCGTCTTCCTTGAACGACAAATATTCTTGTATTTCATTTAAACTTCTTATTAGTTGGTCGACGTCATAGACTACGTTTTGGTTCCATGTTGTAAATTTCAAAATATGAAAATAATTGAATGTCCAACAACAACATCCCCTCGAACAAAACAACATCGCCTGCTGTGACAGAAGTAAACTGGTCATTTGTCGATTGAAAATTCTTCACTTGACGAACGTAAAGAAATCAAGAATATTTTGAAGGCCGCTAAACATCGAGTAAGTTTCTTAAAATCAGAATCAATTCGGCCCGGTTACTAAATTTGTCAAATTGTTAGAAATTTTGAGGGCTCAAATAAATAAATGCTACATTAGATAATACTAAACGACTGAAGTTGACGTCTTAGGTAGGCTGTTGGTAGGTGAATGGGTGCACGAGGAGAGGTTTTGTCGCAAGGACACAAGTCGACCACTACGACTTTAAACCTTTTCAGGTTTGGACCATGGCCCGTAAGAAAATGAAAGAGTTCGCGGGACCTAATCCAGGTGTAGAAGTTTAGAGATGTGGAGAACAGAAAAAGGTTTAACAGCTAAAGCAGTTTAAGCTAAACCTGAACAAAAACCACCATTTCGTACTCTCAAGTTAATCGTCGTAGAATTCAACAACAACGCAGAGCCACTAACAGGACCTTTAAATGGGCCGCTATACTATCCAGTGTTAAGAAATATTGGAAATTTCACACTCAAGAACCCAATTTCCTCATCGACTTGGCGATTAAAACAAATTTCAAGGACTTAAATTGAACGACATGAACATTGTCATCAATTTTGGTAAAACGACAAAAGTCTCGGGGCTAACATGTGCCTCTTTACAGAGAGTTAAAACTATTGAACGAATCGCTTTTGAACGATATTTTCCTGTTGAAATTCTTTCAACAGAAAAGTAAAAGCATCTTTTTTGACGCAGAAAGTCAAGCTGCAGAATGAAGAATGAGAAATGTTAACTATGTTTGACGTTTTTTTTATAATTACAAGCATTTACAATTGTACAAAAAACTAAAAGTAAATTTTAGTTGAAGACTCAAAAAACACAGTTTTTATATATGGTTGTTTAATTACAATTTGTGTTAATTTCATTATTTGTAATTATTCGTTTTTCTTTTTCTTTAGATTAAAATATTTAATAACCAATGACGCCTTTAATTTAAATTTTCACGGCGTACACATGTACACTTATCATTATTTTGTGTCGACTAGCACCGTGTCCTGTTTTGGTGACGGGGGTTAGCCCCCTTCCCAAACGTTTCGCCATCTTTCCCAGCTGCTGGCATAATCAGTGGTTAGAGAGTTCTCTAGCAATAATTGTTACTCCTAAATCCTATCTCATTCCCATACTGATTACCCCTAGCTCTCCTTTTTCATCTCCTTCCACATTTTCAGCGCCTGTGTGGTTTTTTAGCCTTAGTTATTTGACTCGGTTCGAGTGAATAGCAATTATCGGGGCCGGAACCTAATAGAAAATCACACAATTAAAATAATCCATAAAACCTTTCCTTTCCTTCTTCAAAAATTTCTAACAGTCTAAAAATGTCTAAATTTTTATTATTATTTTCCTGAGAAAATAACTAACATTAAATGACTAAAAAAATCTTCAACGGGTCCCTGCAGACTTATTTCCTTGCGGCTCTCCTCAAATTCATTACTGGTTAGTTATTAATGGAAATTGAGAGAAGGAATCCTTTCAAGAATCAACATTATTCACAAATGTGTCACAAAATTATATATTTTATTTCTTAACAGTCAATTTAACAGTTACACGACCCCTTACAACAGGTTCTTACATATGTACACGTACGTATGATATGATGGTATGACTGTATTTTACTTTTTCTTTCTGAATAAAAAGCAGCAGCAGCAGCAGCAGCAGAAACTCGCGTGACAAAAAAAATCCATTCTTCTCTGAAATCACCTGCACGTACTGTATTCCCCTCGCACTAACAAACAGGTATCTAACAGGTATCTTTGTGACAATCGATTAAAAATACTCATATAATTTTATTATTCTACACCAAATTTATATTTATTTACCGGAACAACTTTACATGAGAATTATTAATTCGTTTTAGTTAATTTATTTGAATTCATTTGTTTAAAAAGCAACAACTATTTTGTATTGAAGAATAATTGAAATGTTGGTGGTGTGATTTCACGAATAAAACGGAGAGAAACTTACCGATGTGCGAGCCGATCCGACAACTTCATGCTACGTGCTCCCAAAACAAAACTGAAAATATTTTTTATTTTTCAAGTTGTCAACCACTAGGACACTTACAATCAGTGGACACACTGAAAACTTCGTAGTCGCGTCGAACATGCCGAAATTGCCCGAAAAATATTCACTGGCACACTGAACACTTAACACCACGGGTTCTCTCAACGAACTGATGGCAGAGGGCCTTTTGCCAGAGATGGTTTCCTCTAGGCGTACGATCACTCCCCACTCCGACTCCGGCTCATGCGACTTTTTTCCTAATTTTTGTTTCTCCTAGACAAATTTCCTACCGGTTCCAACTCACCCTGTACAAGCCGTCTAATGATTAATAATAATAATATACAGTTCTTTTGTTTTAATTAATAGATACCGTCTTTAATAATAACAATTGACTGTGTGGTATCTGACCACTTGTCTTTCACTTTCCTTTTGTTCTTTTCTGAAAAATAAAAATTAAATATCATGCCTTTGAGTGGTCTTTTGTTGTTTTGTCGTACACTGGACGACCGTCCGTGGAAGTCGGGTGAACAGTGGAGCCGTTTCCCTTTACCTAAAACACGATCAAATAAAATGATGGTTATGTTTTCATAAAGTTTATTTTATTTACTTCCATTCCATTAAATTACAACCATACAAATTTTTCACTACTAAATGTCTGACTGTTATCTAAAAACAGCTTCCTTCTCTCCAAATAAATAAGACAAGACGATACGACGACTGTGTTAATTCTCGAGTTAGGCTTTGTTAACAGTAAAAACGACAGACACAATTGACCCGCTTTATTTCAGGTGAGGTACAAAAGTTCTCACTAGCTTCGAAGTCAGGTGTGCGAGAGAGTACCTCTTGCCAGGAGGTGGAATGAAAAAACCTTTGGGCTTTCGGCGAACAACAAAGAATTGGACACAATAACCGGCATTTCATGTTTGTTGAATGACGAATGGATTATTGGGTCTGATGAAATGTCCTGATTTTACGACAGGGATTTTATGCCCGGCCGGGCGGGTATACTGGTAAGGTCTAGCACGGTAGGGAAGGACGCCTTACTTGGAAAAGTAATTAAATTCGAGAAGATTGTGTAGACGACGGCCACAGGGATCCAGGTAGTAGGACCGTACCTAGTATGAGAGTCTTCTCTTAGAGTCTACAGCAAGGAATTTTCACACTGTCAATTTTCTTTATTTTTCCCATATTTTCTATTTAAAATAATAAAGGCAAAGTAAAATTCTTTATTGTTAATTATACAATGTAATACAATGTCGCGGGATTCCGAGAAGACTCAGGGCAGCGTATACTCCACAAGAAAGAAAGAAAGAACAGGACACTCTGACATGGGACATGGGAAGATGTCTTTTGCTGCAACGAAGATTAAAGGAACATTTTTGGGCAGAAGAAATATAAACACGGCATCATTCATCAGGAATAGATGGACCGAGAAGAATCCTTACTAAAAAATGTCCTAAATTGGATCACCTGCGGGTGTTTGGATGCGCAATGAATCATAAGAAGGGAAGCAAGTTTCCCATCCCTATCCCAGAGCTCGGAAGATGATTTTTGTTGGATACCTTACAGGTGTAAAGAGGTGTAGAGTACATGACCCCACAGATTGGAGAACTATAGTGACTCGGGATGTTATTTTCGATGAAAATAAAATTTACAAGAAGAGAAAAATAATCTTAACAACGACGAGCTAGAGCACAGAAAAATTCCAAGATATCAGGAGTCTAGAGAAGTAAACAGGGACTCAAAAGACCCACAAATTTCAGGAGGACACAAATTTCTGAGGGGGAAACAAAAGACGAAACTAATGATTCTGATGTAGCAAGAAATGAAACGACGTCTGAGCAACCTGAGGAAGTGCGCACAGAAATGAAACGTATTGGAGGTAGACCGAGGAAGTTATTAACAGGGAGACCAGGCAAACCTAAGAAGATTTATAACGCAACATCCAGAGAGAGAACATCTGACTAGTTGGAATACGATACAGATACCTGCAGAAGAGGTTCTCCGCAGTGACAGTATATGCAGTAACCATCAATTAGAGGGATGGCTGGGTGCTATGGGGAAGGAAATTAGTTGACATTTAGAATTGTCG
The DNA here is from genome assembly GCA_037055365.1 of Polyplax serrata. Lineage (NCBI taxonomy): Eukaryota > Metazoa > Arthropoda > Insecta > Psocodea > Polyplacidae > Polyplax > Polyplax serrata. The sequence goes on along the minus strand of JAWJWE010000013.1, from coordinate 3,989 downwards.
AACGTCCAGAAAAGAAGAATGTCGTAGGTTGTAGGTTCGTATTAACCAACAAAATAAATGATGGGAGAATTGAAAAAAGAAAAAGGTTAGGTTGGTGGCAGAAGGATTTTCTCCGGGTGAGAAACCGGGTGTAGATTTCAGTGAGATGTTTTCCCCAGTAGTTGAGATCAGCCACCATCAGAATGTCGGCAGCCATATGAGTAAAACAAAGTTAGAAATTCATCAGTTTAACGTAACGACGGCTTTCCTCAACGCAGAATTGGAGGAAGAAATTAATTGGACAAAGGGTTAAAGCACGTGTTGGAATCTGAATTAGAAAATAGTAAAGTGAAGAAGAAAATAAAGGAAACGTACCACGAGTTAAGAAAAGGGAATAGAGTTTTAAAATTAGAGAAGGCCCTCTGTTGCTTAAAACAAGCTGGTAGACAACGGTATATAAAATTAGATAGGGTTCTAATTTGGTGTCGGATAACAAAACTCCAGAAATGATCCGTGTTTGTGTTATACACAAGAGCGCAACAACTCACTTAGCTCACTTACTCAGCTGTACACGTTGACGACATGTTAGTTTTCAGTAATGATGACATTATCTTTCTTAAAAGAATTAAAAGGGAACTAGCCAAAGGGTTCGGTAATATAAAATACTGTTTGGGTGTTGAATTTAATAGGAAGGGAGATGGCTTGAGGATGACCCAAGGTCATTACATAGATTCTCTGTTGAAACGATTCGAATATGGTGGACTCTAACACCCATGGAAGCAAACTTAAAATTAAATAAAACAATGATTTATGGAAAAGAACCCAATAGGCAGTTGGTAGGTGGCTTATTATTTTCAGCTATTTATCTCAAATTGATGATTGTCATGGTACGGAACACTGAGTTGCTGCCAAAAGAATTCTAAGGTATTTAAAAGGAACCTTAAATTTTAAAGCTAATTATGAAGAAAAGCTTATTGGATATATCGGATTGGGGTGCTTGTGTGATCGACAGGCGCTCCTACTCGGGATATTTGTTCAAGCCACATGGAAGTCCTATATGTTGGGACTCAAGGAAGCAGCCAACTGTAGCACTATCTTCAACGGAAGCAGAATACATGGCAATGGTCGAACCATCATCGAAGAATTAAATCTATTCATGAAGGATTATAAGTGAGAAAGGATGTGAAGAATACATCGGTACGACGGTGTGTTGTGGTAATGTCGGAGCGCAAAAATTATCAAAGAATGATGTGTTTCACAAGAGGACCAAACATAGAGACATAAAATATCATTTCATAAGAGGATTGGTCAGCGACGGAAGTATTGTTTTTGAATATTGTCCCACATAGGAGAAATGATAGCTGATGGTTTAACCAAGAGACTCGGCGCGATCAAGCAAATGAAATTTCTGAAAGACATGGGATTGTTAGGATTGCAGGGGGATTGCATAGGTAGGTCGGAAAAACGATGCCTCCTAGAAACACCTGTGTATTAATTGCCAGGAGGTGGAATGAAAAAACCTTTGGGCTTTCGGCGAACAACAAAGAATTGGACACAATAACCGGCATTTCATGTTTGTTGAATGACGAATGGATTATTGGGTCTGATGAAATGTCCCGATTTTACGACAGGGATTTTATGCCCGGCCGGGCGGGTATACTGGTAAGGTCTAGCACGGTAGGGAAGGACGCCTTACTTGGAAAAGTAATTAAATTCGAGAAGATTGTGTAGACGACGGCCACAGGGATCCAGGTAGTAGGACCGTACCTAGTATGAGAGTCTTCTCTTAAATTCAATTATCAGAATTACCTGAATATAATTTTTAACAATGATAATTTTACTAGAAACTCTTTTATTTTCACCTAGGAAAACAGTTTGTCTGCGTTTCATTTGTCCTCTAGGCCAGCAGACATCAAAATTTCAATGACAAGTTGCCATTTGCTACCCACAAAAGGCCTCGCACGTAGAGTCGACAGCAAGGAATTTTCACACTGTCAATTTTCTTTATTTTTTCCCATATTTTCTATTTAAAATAATAAGGGCAAAGTAAAATTCTTTATTGTTAATTATACAATGTAATATATTTTCTCTTTATCAAAATCACTACGTTACAAGGATAGATTATCATGAGAATATCTAAAATGTGCAATGTGTATATAGGAAACAAAATGCATAATGTACCTTTTAAAAATGAGAAAACCAGAGCTACCGAAATACTAAAAATCGTACATACTAAACTGATGAAAATCCCTTATTGCATATAATATTGCACCACTACATACCTGACCCATTCAGTGGTCCAAAAGAGTCATATAAAATCACTCGTACAATTCAGTCATACAACATCAGTTATACAACATTAGTCATACAATATCTTTCATATCATTTTTCTTTCATTTCCCGTGCAAGACCCAACCTCTCGAGGAATCCTGTCTAAATCTTCTCAGTTTCAAATATCTAAAAATGTTAATATTTCCTTAAATCCACCAAAAAATCATCTGAGAAAACGAAGGTCTCATGGGAAAAGTCGTTAGTCGAATTTTGGGACACACACACACACACGGAATGTGCGCCGTACCGGTCGAGGGAGACATAACAGGTGCCACTCTGCTACCTGACCTTCCATCGGATTCAATTTTCCTTTATTTGTTTTGTCTTCTTTTATTGCCGGTGATTCAATCCTTCAAGTCTTACATTACTGCAGTGTACTGCTTATGTTTTGACGGGACCGCAGGAATTACCGAATTTCGGGCATTATCGTTTCTACTGGTTCCTGGATTATGTACCTGGGTTTATTTTGATTTTTTATTGACTTTAACAATCAATCCCCTTGTGTGGATCTGTAAGCAATACGTTTTTCGTTGTTTTTCGGAAAGAACAACAATTGCCTTGTTCTAGCGAATTGTATGCTTGTCACCTACACAAGAAAGTAGAAATCCACATTAAGAGCACAGTGGAATGAATTTTTATTCGACTTAAAGGGTCGCCATTAAATTTGGCTGAAGTCAAAACGTTTTATTGTCTGCAACCGCACTCCCAACTCCAATTCAATTCAACTTGGCTTTTTATTCATTGACACACGCCATATTCCAATGTTTTAAACCAAACAAAATGAATCACATGTCCTATGTAATTCAGGTGTAAACTTAACTCGTTTCATTCTCACTCGCAAAGACCGTCTAATTGCTGCTGTTTTCCATGTCTACATAAATACGAAAAACCTTAAGAAGCTGTGTAGACCACCACGTACAAGTTGGAAGTGTATTCTGAGAAAACCTTCAGTGCTTTTATGACCTTAAGTGAAATTTCTAGCCAACTCAGTTGACCTACCTGCCATTTTGAAATTTCCTTCGATCATTTCACTTCCATCTCGTGTAGATTGAATAAATATAGAATTAAACATTGTTTTAATAAATTCGTGGCACATGTAATTATGTGTAATGATTGTAAGGATGATTTTAAATAGAAGGCATTTTCCACAAAAGTGCGAATGAAAAATATCAAGTCGGTGATTTTTATGTTTTCCATTGTAAGAAGTATTTCTACAAAAATAACTGACTTGTTCGAAGTGTTGTATGTTTTCGTTCGATTTTATTAACGTGGAGTTGAACCTCACATTTCTAGCGTGCATGTTTATCATCACACAACCAATAACCCTAAGAAAACTAACATTCACAATGTTGGACCTAAGCTCTCCTAGCTGTTTAGAAATCAAATTGTATTCTGGGTACAGACACAAATATTTTAATGTGACGGATGTCTCCCATTTTAACCGTCCACAACTCATAGGGAGTTTTCAAGCGATTCGAAACTGGACACCTGTGACTTAAGTGACCGCTCTATTAGATTGCCTCACTCGAAAAAGTCTTGTTCAGTCCACTGTCTAAAAGAAGAAGTTCTCGTTTTCTCATTCAAGTCAAAGTCAGAAAGTGTCGATGTCCTTCTAGTGGTGCTGTTGTGAATTGCCCCCAGATAACTCAATGAATTATTTAGGAGTTCTCTGACGTGAT